>BPLR01018539.1:0-68571 GCA_021605095.1 Caerostris extrusa
TTCGTAAACTAGTCACTCTATGAGATAAATACTAAAAGTCTCTGTGAGAAGATAATTAAACTTCTTTGGAGCCGCACCTCGTAATTGCTCCAGCATTTGAAAACAATAGTTAAAAAAAATGTAGTCATATCTGTAATCCATCTTGACAGAGAGTAACTATAGGCGGTTTGGTAGATAATGGCATTTGTGTGTGAGCGTATCAAGATGAAACTAATTTTTCAAAAACGCATGTATATTTTTCATTGTAGAGGCTAACAGATTTAATTTTTTTTTTTTTTACAAGGCTTGGTTTATCATAAGATGACAAATTGAAATTTTTAGTAATAGGCATTATATACAGCAAGCCGTTGTTGTTTGAATTAGATATATTAGTAAATTTAATTTGCAGCAATAAGTTATACAGGATTATGAACTAAACTGATTATTTTTTATCTTTTTTTTTTGTTAGTAGTAAAAATGCAATATAATTAAAAATATTTCAATTCAGTATTGTGTGGTAAAAGAATGGTGCAGAACAGGGGCAGCCAACCCGTCGCCCGCCTTGGAATATTTTTCCAGCCCGTAAGATTTATCACACTTTTACAAAATATATTTGTTTCATAATGGTTGTTGTTATCGTGTTCATGTATTTAAAATAATATTATTAAAGTTAGATCAAGTCAAAAGTTTTCACGATAGCGGCCGCTAGCAACGGCGCCGCTTCACTATACAGGACTTCTCTTAAGTTGGCCCCGATTGGCACACAATCGTAAAAGTAGTGAGAACCATTGTATTAAAAAAATACATAATGTGTGCATCCATATATCCAAAAATTAACTGCCAAAATTATGGGAAAAAATTGACTTTGATCTTAAAATATTATTCTTGCGAATATATGACAGATATTGGCTGTTTTATTTATGAGTTTACAGTTCTGAGGAGTTCACAGAATAATTAAATTGTGATGCTCGCTTCTCTTGGAACATCTAATATAACAGGTTCTACGTTTTAAGTGACCTCAGTGACACGGCGATTATTCCTAGATACGCACAGTTGATTGTTGATAGCAGAACAAACCAGACTCTTAGTTGAAGTTGTTAGAGCTTTTGGTTCAACCTGCGAATCTTTTTTTTTTTCGAAAATGAAATTGATCACAAAAAATCACAAATTGAACACAAAAGACGCTCAAACATAACGGAAGTTAACCTCTAACACCCATTACGATGTGCAAATACCCACATTGAGATCGATAACAAGCCAAGTGAAACAGTGGGAAAACAAATATAGCACTAGTAAAATAAATATTTTTTAATGGTTTCATTTTTTTTTTCTTTCGTTTTATATTTATATATTTTTTACATTTCCTTTTAGTGTAATATATTTTTTACAATGTTCGTTTAGTATTATATTATCTATGTTTACATGAAAGAATAATAGTAACCAAAAAAAATATTAACTCATTGTGTTTCAATTTTTCACTCAAAAATGTCTATAGTGCGTCTAAATCTAATATGGGGATATATAATGCCATGGTATATGCCAACTGCTATACCATGTTGAATATACCGATTCTCGTTAGATCACCGAAGTCAAGCATCATTGGGCGTGGTCAGTACTTGGGGTGGGTGACCACCTGGGAACACCGCGTGCCGTTGGAGTTCATAAATTTGGGACCCTGAATGTCCCTGAGTGTCCAGCGCTCTGGCGCTTGGTGCCACAGGTTTCGGTTTCGAATCCCGGCGGTGCCATGGATGTTTGTAATGGTTCGGAATCCACTTTAAGCCGTAGGTCCCGGTCTCCTATGACTGTAAGAGCGTCACGGAGCCAAAGTCAGACTTCTACCTACGGGTGCTCCATCACAACAGAAGCTGCTTCCTTCCCCTTCAATCATGAGTACGTATGGACTCTTGGGCTTGGCCAGCCAAGGGGGATAAGAAACAACAACATAATTTTATATGAGGCCCCTCAGAGTCATGATGCGTTTCCAAAGTGGCCCACAAGATCATTTGAGTTGGCCACACCTGGTGTAGAATAATGTATTACACGTACTATATTACACTTTCAATAAAATTCTTTAATAAGGCATGAATGCTCACGTTTTGCTAATATCTGTAAAATTTTCAATTACTTTAAATTTGAAAAGCAATGGGAAATGTAAACAATAGCATGAACAACTATAATATTTACTCGACTAACATGGGCAGCTGCAGCATAGAATTACATTATATACTTAACGAAAATATATATTCAAATAATGTCTAATTTTATGTTTTGAAATCTTAAAATAATTTTTTGGTATACATTATGTAAAGTTATTTGATGATATGAATTTAGTATTTAACTATTTGTATGTAATTAACTGTATTGTAACTGTGAATAGTTGCTTTGTAGATTATCATTTTTTTCTTGTTATTTCGTTGCAATATACCGTACAAAGCAATATTTAAATTTTAGTATTTTTAAATTAAAAATGTAAACAAATTAATTTACCTATAAATTATCTTTATTATGCCAAGAGGGCGAATGCATTCTCGTTTTAAAATTCATCTGTTTAAAATAATAGTATGGTTATTGGTCTCTTTAACTCATTATACAATAACATAAAATAACAATAAATAATACAATAAGATAAAAAATGTTAGGTTCCCCATTTTAAATCTGAAAAGAATCACTAGAATTTACGAGTTTCATTGTATCTATTCAAGAGGATAATGTACCTATTATTTTGTGACTGAAATTGTTTCTCTATTGCTTCCATTTGGATATTTTCTCCATTTAAAAAATAGTTAACTCTTTGTAGAAGTTATGTGCGGTTAAAGGTTTCGAATTTACAATGGCATCGGGTATTATGGTTTTACGGAACTAAAAAATTGTAATTAGAAATAACCTACAACAAGTGCATTGAAAAGCTTTAGTTTCTAGTTCTTTGTAAATTGCTGTAGATAACAGCAAGCATTTTATAAACCTATTCATTATGTAAAATGAATTGTCTCTTTATAGGTTATAGGTTTGGAGCAATTTTTCAAGTCCAGATTTTAATTTTTTCAGATCTATTGTTTAATAAAATATTTACAGAAGTCAATTAAAACTGTAGTGCAACATAGTCAAAATGGAAACTTATAATTTCTGTTCAAAACTTATTGTTGAATTTTTAAACTGTGTATTCGAGAGAATTTAATAGTTATTTAAAATTGCACATAAATTAATGAGTTTGAAGTTAGAAATTCCTTTCTATTTATGTTTGAAACCTGCAATCTTTTGTTAAAATGGCATAGAATCGTTTTGAATTATTTGTTAATGTTCCTTTCATTTCGAATTTAAACATCAGATGGGGTTTCTTAAAAGTGATAATCCAGTTTCTTATTTTTTTCCCTAACATAGAGATGTGCATATCCTACATATACATAATCAAACTTTGAGTATAATAATATTTTTTTAATTCTTCTATCTCTTTCGTGGATTTCTTCTAATTCTTTTATTTTTTCTTCTTTACTTGTGAATATTTCTGTGTTTTCTGTGTATATAAGTAAAAAAATCATAAAATAACATTATCTATTATAAAATTATTGTGTATAAAAATTAATTTTATGGACAATAACATTAGAGAGTTTTTGCATACCGTATTTTGGACGTCCGTTGCTTTTTCTCCCCTAGCGCGCATACTCATAGGAAATTGCGCATGCGTATCTCTAATAATGTTTCCTATGAGCATGCGCGCTAGGGAGAAAAAGCTAACGGACGTCCAAAATACGGTGTATAAAGCTCTCCTATTATCTATTATAAAATAGATATTGATTTAAAGAAAATTAATTTTATAAACAATAACTATCTATTATAAAATTATTGTGTATAAAGTAGAAGAAAATTAATTTTATAGACGACATTATCTGTTATAAAATTATTGTGTATAAAGTACAAAGAAAATTAATTTTATAGACGACATTGTCTGTTATAAAATTATTGTGTATAAAGTACAAGAAAATTAATTGATGTGAGATTAATTGTGATGACAATTTTATGAAGTATTCATTAAAAGAAACTGTGTAGGGAAATCTAAAAATAATGTGATCTTCAATTGATAAATATTATGGCATTTACTTGAAATTATCATTCATAAGAATTGCATATGAAACTGTGCACTGTACAACGAATTTAAAAAATGGTCGCAGAAAGCTTTAATATTTGCAAAACGCCAATTACTTTATTTAATTACTCATTGATGATAATAATTATTATTTTGTTATTATTAATAACTATTATTTGCTAGGTCTCATATTGGGGCCTAATGGGCGAGAGACTAGCGTTCTGCCTCTCGATGCCACAAGTTGCGGGTTCGCGTACCCGGCGGTGCCGTGGGTGTTTATAGTGATTCGAAATCCAATTTAAAACCGAAGGTCCTGGTCTACTATGACTATAAAAGCGTTGAGAGTAGGGCTGATGACACTACCCCGTAAAAAGAAAACATCACCTGTCTCGAAATCTGCCTTGCCCTACCATGGGGCTGTTGCGCCAATGAGGGAGGACGATAATGTCTCGTATTCCACAAACATTTTTTTTCTTTCTAATGCAGCTGGCAAACACTTAGACAGCTTGGTCTTGGATGCCTTAAGGCAAGCGCTGCACAGACGTACTCACTTTGCATTACCCAAGGGTGCAGGTGTAACTTAAAGATAAGCCACGGACGCGGAGTAACAATGCCCCCGCAACTCTCTACGATCCTATTTAACCGGGACCTACGGTTTAAAGTGGATTCGAACCACTACAAACATCCATCGCACGCCGGGGACTCGAACCCGAAACCTGTGGTACCGTGCGCCAGAGAGCTAGCCACTCGGCCATTCAGGCCCCGTGTTCCACAAATATATATCATAAATAGCTCACCGATTGGAGATAAATAGAGGGCATTGCTTTTTGGAGAGCTTCCAGAGATAACTGCAAGGCTTTACAGGAAAAAAATCCGGAAAACTCTCACCATGAAACTTGAATATCCGTGCGAGTTGCTTATACACACACGCTGTCTTGAAACCATTGTGTTTCTTCCTGTTTGAAAACAGTGACGACCACCAGTGTATTCGAAAGACCAATTATCTTTTTCTCAAAAACTCTTTATTTATTCTTCCAAATTTATTTCATCACCTTCAAAGTCATCCCCTCCGGACACAATGCCCTTATGCCAACTTTTTCCAATCCTCAATGCATGCTAAAAAGTCATCGGCAGGGAGGGCCTTCAACGCTCGCACCGATTCACGTTGAATTTCTTCAATCGACACAAAGCGGTGTCCCCTGAGTGGTCTTTTGAGTTTAGAGAATAGTCAGAAGTCGCACGGTGTGAATACGGTCGTTGTGGAACGATATGGGTTTCATTTTAGGCGAAAAGGTCATGGAGAATCAATGTAGTGTGAGCTGGCGCAATCAATGTTTTCGGTACCAATCGAGGTTTGAGGCCCAAAATGATATTGACCGATCCTTTGGAAATTCCAACATCATCAGCAAGGTCTCTAATTGTAAATCGACGGTTTGAAACCTCTAAATCTTTAATTTTTGGACGTGAGCTTCGTCGGTTGAGGTTGAGGGTCGACCAAAGACTTTTCGTCATCGAAGCGTTCTTTGCCTTCTTTGAACTGTTTATACTACTTGTAAACATTTCTTTCCGACATAGGAAATCTCACCGAATGCCTTCTGCAACATTCTATACGTTTCCGCAAACAGAATTGAATGCAAGTTCTTTGCTCAATTGATTCAGACATTTCAAAAAATCGCCGGAATCGGTTTAGCGTCTGACAAAGCCAAGCATATCTCAAACACTAATGAATATTTTAACGTGAAATTTCACACAGATGGATAGTGCCAATTTTTTTTAAAAGTTAATTCCTACTTTTTCATTATGTTACAGAAAGTCTGTTATAAATAATTTTCATTCATTTTTTTAAGTTTATCTGGCGCCATCTATTGGTAGATACATGCAACTTAAATCTAAAAAAAAGCTAAAATTAATTAATCAAATTTAATTACTGAATTAATATTTGAAAAAACTATATTAATATCCAGTGTCCTCCACTCAAAAAAAAAAAAAATGTATTTGAACTTGAGTGGAAGAATAAAAAGTATTTTATGGGCGATTGAAAATTTGAACAAGATATATATAGGGAGAGTGTAAGACTAATAGAAGGAATTGAAAAAGAAAAAAAATTGAAATTCCATAAGCCCCGTGAGTTTTAAATTGAAAACTGGTCTTACTTTTTGGTCACAGTAGTATAGTCGCAAACTTAAGAGCAGCTCTACATCTACATCTCTCCCCCTCCCCCTACTGTCTCTCGATGCTGTAGATTCCTCACAAGATTCCATTTGAGGACCACCCCTGACATCTGGTGCGCGAAGCCCAAAAAGACGATTAGCTTGAATGATCGATGAACGAATCTACAGATGATTGTCTTTATCTCTGGATGGAAAGAAGCGATTCTACGAAAAGAATAGTAATTTCATTTACTTTTAATCAAATCGGAATCTTCAATCCGCACCTGCATTTAGGCAGTGTCCCTAATTGGCACAGTTTTTTTTTGCTTTTTCAAGTTAAGAGTTTAATTTGAATGGCTTCAAGACGATCTTTGTTGGCGTAAAAAAGCACTTAAAAACAATGTTGTGTGAGGGCCGGAGTCATTATCTTCTGGCTTCTTTTTTTGTTTGTCATTGCCTTTTTGATAAATGAATTTGGTGTTTCCGATTGACAAAAATTTCTTTTCTTTTAATCGGACTTTTTAAATGGAAGTTTGGGTTTGATTTATCGATTTGTTGGTGCTTTGCATTCAACGGGTGCCATACTATTTAGCAAGATTAATCGCAATCCTACAAAGTAGTACCTTGTTTTAAATGATAGTAATTACTTAAACGAAATTTGCTTTTGTAAATGGACTTAGATTTAATTTCTGTTTTCCCTCAGAAGAAGCTTGTACCCTTTTTTCTTAAAATGTTAACATTTGTATTCTGTTAACCCTATATATATTCTAATACTTTGTCATTTAACTTTCCAACCATGTCTTTTGGAATAGATGGCATTTTCACGGTCCCTTTATAAATTATAAACTATTTATTATAATATTTTCTGTTATAGATATTTTCTATATATAGATATTTTCTGGCACTTTTTTCAGTTTTATAAATGATCTGATACTTTCTGGTGATAATATGTTTCAGTATAATTACTTGTGCAAATTATACTTGTTTTCGAATTTTCTTTCATACTCTTGGTATTATCCACATGGATTGATTTCGTTTGTCGCTCTATGGTTATTTTGTGCACACGAGGGCTAAACAGACCGGACCCTACAGTTAAAAATGGATTCCGAACCACTAACAAACATCTACAGCCAGGATTCAAATCTGAAGCCTGTAGTACCAAAGGCCAGAACGCTAGCCACTTCATTATGATTCCAAAAAATTAATTAATTAAAAAATAAGGAAGAAAACAGTGTAAAACGTTATAATATCTTAACGAGCAAGTAAAATCTTCACGATAAATTGAAAAACCAAATCTTTTTTTCATAAAGTAAAATTACATCTAAAATACCTTTTATGGATACTTAAAATATGAGATGGATAATATGGATGCTTATAATAATTACATAATATATATAATTACTTTTTTTCTCCTTTTCATAATTCATTTCAAAAAAAAAAAAAGATTTATATAATAACTTTATTGACTTTGAGTATTTTTGGAAATTTGACATTTTTCAACTTTTTAATACTCCATAAATTTTGCTAAAATCTAATTAATATGATATTGTAAAATCCGTGACAATAAAGTATTTTTATTTTTATTTTATTATTTTTAAAATTAGATTTATTCATTGAAAGGCATATTAGGAAATATCCTTAAGTGTTATATAACAAGGTGCATAAATCGAAGAGCTACAGCATTTAAAAGGGAAGGATATTTAGATATATTTCAATTGAAAGAAAACAATGCTGTAAAAATGCTAAGTAAAATCAAAAGGTTACTTAGGTCAAATAAGCATTAGTTATAAATATCCATAAGTGCTATGTGACAAGGTGCATAAATCGAGGAACTAACAGCATTTAAAAGGTGAAAAGAAAAATAATATTCAGAACAATTTCCATTGAAAGAAACCAATGCTGTGAAAACTCTAAGCAAAATCAAAAGTTGTTTAGGTCAAATAAACTTTTTTTTTCTACTTTGATAACAAATGATGTGCTTAATATCCTTCTGAAACACGCTTCTGGCTCGATCATAATCGGAAACTTTTCCTCAATCATAAGCCCTTGGTACAAACTAGGATGCTTCCAAAAAACAAACTAGTTGCCGATTGTGACTACATATCTGTAGAATATTTTCCAATGGTGACATAAAAGCGAGACATTTATTGTTGAAAGTCTTCCTGGAGTTATTAATTCAATCTATTCTACAGCACGTGGAACACGAATCCTGTTGTAGTAAAACAAATAAATAAAAAACTGACAGCATTAAATAACAGAACTAATTTAGCAATTTAAATTCAACCAAACACTTGAAACCCCAATCTACATATTAGTTTACCATTAAAAAACCAAAGATAAAATTATCTCACTTGATTACTTAACTACAACTATTCCCGCGAATAAACAATTCCAAAACATGCTTTCGCAAGCCGCGATACGATTGTATTACAGCAGCAGAACAAATTTCATTCATGCATATCGATATCAGGCTTTCGCGATGATTACAATATTTTAAATGGAAAACCAGTTTTTTTTAAAACACATGTGCCAAATAATCAGAGCAAAATAAATAGTTGTAAAAGCTCTGAGGGTAAAACATTGAAACAGCATGGAGCAGAAAAAAAAAAAAAAAATCATAAAAGCTACTGCGGAGGTTTTCTAAATTAAATAATAAAAAAAAAAAAAACTATTACCCTTTTAGAATAATAAAATATTTGACTTGGTTCGTTATGTATCTTATTATATCAGATTACACCTCACGCTCTTTGAAGACTTTAAATTGGAATGTAGATTATAATCCGCTCGTCATAGATTTTTGTTAATGCAATTTACAGTTCGTTGGAGGCCATTTTGTTTTGAAAAAAAAAATCTAATAGAAATATTCGTAATTGCATTCTCTTGATTAGCATCCACGTGAATATTAATAGAGAATTTATTAGTGTTACAAGAAATGATGTTATTTATTTAATAATATTTTTATTTTATTTTTATATTTGTAGTATTTTAAAGTAATATATATTTAAAAACCCATCGCATGTTCATTGAGAAAAATCAATAATAATTTTTTAAAATATAAGGTGAATTTTTCTTAAGGGAATGAAAATTCCCCTTATATTTAAAAAAAAATTTATTATTGATTTTTGAGAAGGCTTATTGATTTATGAGAAATTTATTACTGATTATTGACTTATGATTTACCTACATATCGTACCAAAATATTATTGTTGGCAGTTGCAAGAAAGTAGTAGCGCTTTCTGAGAAGGACTTACAGTTTAGCAATAACTATCTTGCTGTTAATAGCAGGATATTACAAATAATGCAAATAACAGCATGGAAGTGGAAGTGGTCTACAACATTCAGAAACCAATTTAATGATATTAAATCTGGTGAATATTGGTTCATGCAAGGACGGTGCCCCTCCACAAAGAAAACGCAGTTTGGTTGACATCAATAAAAAAGAATTTGGAACCTCTAGAATCTTGTATCGACGCTTAGGCAGTCTTAAAGGAATTTTCTTCAATACAATAAGCAAGTGTGTACGACATTTACTTTTGAAATTTGTCCTAAAAGTCAATATCTACTTGTATCATTTGGAGGAGAAATGGAGGAATTTCACTTATGTATACTTCCAAAAGAAGTATTCATAAGTGAAACCTGTTTTCTCGACTTGAAAAGAAAAGGAAAAAAAAATAATAATATTGAATGAGCATAATAAAAAATTTATTCCATATAAATGACAAATAAGAAATTATTTTCATTTTCTGAAATATTTTCTAATTCACTAATTTAAAATTCTTCAACTTGGGTATAAAAGAAAATATTTCTTTGAAAAGAAATGAAAATTTCTTATAGTACAACATTATTGCTTATTTGCCTTAGGAAATATCTTAGATTGTACATTTTTGCTATTTTCTTTACAAATATCGTTAGGTTAATTTGTTTTATGTGAAAAGGTAGAATAGTGCAGATGTAAATTCTTATTCGAGATTTCATGACGTTCATTGTAGAATAATGTATGATTTTAAGTTGCACGAAAAACCCCATTAAATAAAACTTTTAGAAAGCATCTTTAAACCCGATATGTTGTCATCAAAATGTATCTTCATTTGCAAATAAGTAATTTTTGGGCATTTTTTAAATATTATTAAAAAAAAAAAAAAAAAAAAAAGAAGAAAGAAAATAAACTGAAATCTGAATCTGAATACCGTTTCATACAATGATAATATAAAAATTAAATTGTCAATAGAAAATAGAAAATTTATGAAACACAAAATGAAATTATTCTTTCATGTTTCTTCTTGGATCCATTGCACTAATTAAGTTACATATAAAATTAATATTTCATCAACAATCATTATAAATATAATTTTTTTTTTAAAAATTATAATTAATTATAATTAATTAAAACTGTTTCTTTATAAATTTTAATTAACTATATTAATTTTAATTCGTAAGTTTTGCTTCCAAAACTGGTAATATAATAAGTATTTTTAACTAAAATTTTCTTTAATAATCTTCCTTATTATTCCTTTTTTTTTTTCTTCGAAAATTCAAATGCAACGTTAAATTCTTGATCTGAAATTGTATAATAATTATACACTTCTGTAGCCGCTAAATATTATGATTGCATCATGAAACTATAATTCGTCATTCACTTAGAAGATAATACTTATTTTAAAATTAAGAAGATAATACTTATTTTAAAATTTTTTAATTAATAATATATATTTTTTTTTTAAATTAAATTAAAACTTGATTCATTATTATTGTAATAGTTGCAAGTATTAAGAATCTAATGCACATAATCAATATTTTGATATTTTGTTTCCTATCTGATTATTTACATATTTGTGTTTAGCAAAAACTCAAATTAAAAAATTAAAAAAAAATTTTTTTTTTTTTAAGTGTCTTGTAATTTAATGATTATGCTTTGGAAAACTATCTAAATTTGAAACGAATATATTAATTCTGAATATTCTTGTATGATAATATTTAAAATATTTCAAAATTGACAAATAAAAGTATTAACAATGAAAATATAAATTAAATGTGATGTATTTTTATATGATGATCTGAGCTTGCACAATAAAAATATATTATTTCTCTTTTATACGAATATTATTTTTTTCCCGATAAACCTTTGAATAATTAAATTTAAAATTAAATTGATCATAAGCTAATTTTTATTGCTAATTTATATAGTGCTTTAATCATCCTTCTAAATTTTCCTTTTAATTATGCTCTTCCTTCATGATAGAAAATTTTTGCTTATCATTATACTGAAGCCAGCACTAAATTTTTGACAGGCTTATGGTTATGTAACAAGTATTACAGATTTTTAAGACAATGACTTTAAAGGATATGAAAACTCTATTATCTCTATTTTAACTTTAATTTCCAAATATCTCCAATAAAGATGATTGATTTCATTTAATTTTCCTGAAAACATTTCAATACTAAATTAATTGAATATTATCAAGCTTTATTTCACCATGAAGGTGCCATTTGTCAATTGCAAAATATAATTTAAAATTTCATCTATAATCTAGAAATCTAAATATTACACAACGAACCTCAATTAATAATTTACATTTTCGCGTAAAAGTAAATAACACGATTTATTATTAATGTAATAAATGCAATTTTTAAGAAATATGATTGGTTATTACTGTAATGAATACGATGATTTATATAATAATACATAATATATAATAATACTTAATACACATAATCAATATCTAGATATTGTATTATCTACCTGATTATTTAAATCTTCGAATTTAACAGAACCAAAAAAAAAAAAAAAAAAAAAAAAAAAATTAAAAAATTATTTCTTAATTTAACGAATATGTTTTGGTAAACAATTTAAATTACAAGCGAATATATAGATTCTTTTTTTTTTTTTCCATAATGCAGCTGGCAAATAGACCGTGATCTTTTAATGCTATAAGGGTTGCGCAGACGTTACTCACTTTGCATTACCCAGGCGGCGCATGTAGCTTGAAGATAAGCCACGGACGCGGAGTAACAATGCCCCGCAACGCTCTACGATCCTATTAGGACCGGGACCTACGGTTTAAAGTGGATTCCGAACCACTACCAAACATCCATGGCATCGCTGGGACTCGAACCCGAAACCTGTGGTACCGAGCGCCAGAGCGCTAGCCACTCGGCCATCAGGCCCTATATATAGATTCTAAATATTCTTGTAAGCTGTCATTTGTCAATTGCAAAATATAATTTAAAATTTCGTGAATAATCTAGAAATCTAAATATTATGCAACAAAACTTCATTAATAATTCACATTTTCACGTAATAGTAAACAACACGATTCATTAGTAATGTAATGAATGCAATGTTTAAGAAATACGATTCGTTATTACTGTAATGGATACGATGATTTATATAATAATACATAATATACACAATCAATATCTAAATATTTTATTATCTATCTGATTAATTTAAACCTTTGAATTTAGCAGAACTAAAAAAAAAAAAAAAAAAAAAAAAAAATTGTCTCGTTATTTAACGAATATGTTTTGGTAAACAACTTAAATTACAAGCGAATATATAGATTCTAAATATTCTTATAAGCCTAGTATTTAAAAAATTGAAATATAAAAACATTAAGATTGAAAATATAAATTAAATAAATTGAATAATGTGATGGAATTTTTTATATGGTGATCCGAGTTTTAACAATTAAAATATATTATTTCCCTTTTATATGAATACTATTTTTTTAATCCGATGAACTTTTGAATAATTAAATTTAAAATTAGATTGATCATATGCTAATTTTTATTGCTAGTTTATATAGTGCTTTTATCATGCTTCTAAATTTTCCTTTCTAATTACGTTCTTCTTCCATAATAGAGAATTTTTGCATATCGTTGTACTGAAGCCAACGCTAAATTTTGACGGGCTTGTATTTATATAACAAGTATTACAGATTACAAGTCTTACAGATTATGTAACAAGTTTTCTTAAGACAACGACTTTAAAGGATATGAAAACTCTATTATCTCTGATTTAACTTTAACCTTTCCAAATATCTCCAGTAAAGATGATTGGTTTTCATTTAATTTTCATCAAAACATTTAAATACCAAATTAATTGAATATTATCAAGCTTTATTTCCCATGAAGGTGTCATTTGTCAATTGCAAAATGTAATTTAAAATTTCATCTATAACCTAGAAATCTAAATATTGCGCAACGAACCTCCATTAATAATTTACATTTTCACTTTAAAGCACATAACACGATTCATTATTAATGTAATGAATGCAATGTTTTAAGAACAGAAGAAATATCATCAAGGTTCCCTTCTCCCTATTATCTCTCATGACGAGCCACCAAATTTCATTGATCAACGCCATATAAACTGTTGCCACGTCAATCCGATGGCATAAAGCTATTTTTGTTTAATTTATATAGCGCCTTCTAAATTTTCGTTTTTAATTATGCTCTTCCTTCTTAATAGAGAATATTTGCATATAGTTATACTTAAACCAATGCTAAGTATTGACAAGCTTATGTTTATGTAACATTTTTTACAGATTTAATACAATGACTTTAAAGGATATGAAACTCTATTATCTCTGTTTTAACTTTACCCTTTCCAAATATCATTAAAGTTAAATGATTAATCATAACAGTACCAACTTAATTAAATATTGCCTCGTTTTATTTCACCATGAACTGTCATTTGTCAATTGCAAAATATAATTTAAAATTTCATGTATAAATCATTCAGAAATCTAAATATTACGCAACAAATCTAAATATTACGCTACATTAATAATTTACATTTCACACAAAAGTAAATAACACGATTCATTATTACTGTAATGAATACACTTGTTTAAGAACAGAATAAATATCATCAAGGTTCCCTTCTCCCTATTATCTTACAAGACGAACCACCAAATTTCATTGATCAACAGTTGCCACATCAATCCAACGACATATAATCAATACCCAGATAAACTTCGTCTGCACCGACAAAACAATCTGATCATTGCACAACCTCCAGTAGCCAGCCAGCAGTCTCTTTAAAAGGTTCGGTTATTTGACGCTTTGTCCTCTTCGTAAGCGCCCAGAGCTAAGGCGGGGTGAGCCCACGTGACATGAACCTATGAATACTTAGGGTGGAGCTGGCCAAAGACATTTTGTCTAAGAATAAAAAATGATAAGCTTTCTTTCTTTTTTTTTTTTTTTTTTTATCTCCCTTCTTTCTCTCTTGTGTTCCTTCTATCTCTAGCATTTTCTGTTGTTGTTTTTGAATATTATTGACAGCCGACTTCATAAATCAGACACTTGTCTTTGTCGTCCTTCCGATCGCATTCCTACGTTCGAAAAACGTTCCAATCACCACTCCCCCTCCTTTCATTTGAGGTTTTAACAGCATGGAAGTATTATTTGTCGGCGTTCTTCTGTCTTGTTTTTTTTTACCTTCTGGGTTGTAGCCAAACTTAATAATAATGGTGAAGTTTGCTTCTTGAAGTCCTGGTTGTCATAGATCTAAATTACGTCGCTCTTCAAAGAAAACGCTTGAGATTTTTCCACAGTGCTATCGTGTTACGCGAGTTGCACCGTGATCAATCGATTTAATGCAGCAGTGTTTGTGTATAAATTGACCGTAATTTGTATTCCGTCAGGTAGCTATGACATATTTGCCCCCTATTTCACAGAGAGAAATTGTTGCTAATAAATTTTGTAAAGTGTCACCACTGGGGGAAAAAAAGTGAAAAGAGGTTTATATAATGCAAGAGTTCTTATCCGTAAAGAGTTGAAGATTTTTTTTTTTTTTTTTTTCTTTTGTAAAGGCTAATAAAAACATTCAGCTATTAACTAAAAATAAAATAAATAGCAATAATATATATATATATAATAGCAATAATAATATATAACTGCAACCCACGAAATGTCTTATTACTTTTAATTTTTATTTATAGTTTGATTTTAGAGGAGGGGACGGCCTTCAAAAAGTAATAAAAATTTTGTTTTGAATCTCCTCAAGATAAATTATAGTTTCAAATATAATACATTTTATCTTATTATTTAATTTCATACTATTCTCATTCTCTTTTCTATTTCTAAAGATAAAAAATAGACCAGGCCCAGGTAGATCGTCTGATTAATTTCAGTGGCTTCTTCAGTACTGATGCAGAGTAATTCAATATGAAGCCTGCCAAGTAAGCCTCAATTGAAAGTTTCTGGAAATAGATCCGATAAATCCGTAGATGTTACATCATTTATTGGGTTTGAAGAAGACAAAAGAAAGATATGAATTCTACAATATTGCTTTCGTATAATCGTTTCACATTGTTGTGGTATCAGAGACCATTACAAATCCATAGAGATAGATAAGCCAATAATATAGAGTAGCCAATAAGTTTTACTGGTTCGTGGGGGAGACGCTTAGAAGCTTATATTCTTAAAGAATAAAAAAGTATATCTCTATTATACTTGCCAATTATATAAGTGGAAATAAATGTGGACAATAACTCGTATATGTGGGAAAAACAACAACAGAAAATATCAAACAAACAGATAGTATCTGGCGAAGCTGCGAGTCATTTTCAGCTGCTATTTTAAACAGTTTAATTAAGTTTAATAATAATAATAATAATAATAATAACAAATGTGTATAATAAAAATGTATTCTATATAAATGACAATTAAGAGATTATTTTTCATTTTCTGAAATAATTCCAAATTCAATCATTTTAAAATTCTTCAACTTGATTATAAAACAAAATATCTTCTTGAAAAGATATAAAAATTTCTTATAATACTATATTATTGCTTATTTGCCATAGGAAATATCATATGAGTGCGTTCTTCGAATTCAGTGAAAATCGAAGAGGGTACTCATGCGACTCCTGTTGCATTTCTACTCATGGATTAATCAAGTAATGAGTAAAAAAATTTAATTAATCTTAATTATCAATTTTCAGATTCGACTGTGTGATTCTACTGTATTTTAAAGAAAAATAATTAAGTGATTTAAAAAATGAATGACATGATACGATGATAATGATAGGATATTTTGGATTGGTAGTCGGATGGATGGAAATTTTTAAATTTTCGTGCAAGTGACAGTCTCCAAAGAAAACCTTAAGCCTTCGTTTTCTATTTCAGACATTTAGGAACCTCATTAAAATAAATTACATAAGGTGTGTTCCAATATTAAACCCGCCAATAGATTAATAGATTTATTGGCAAGCTTTAATATGTAATCGTTTTTGTCTGAGGTAGGAAGTTTTGCAGGGTTTTTTTTTTGTAGGAAAGTTTTAATCGTTTTTGTTCTGAGATAGTCAAAAGAAGACCCTTCTTATAACTAGAAATAGTTCGTAAATCATGTTACTTGATTTTATCATTGTGACTGCTTGTGACGATAAAAAAATCAGTGTGGATTTTTATGACAGTTGAAATAAATTTATCACATTCAGGAACAATATATTTTCGAAGCAATAGCAATCGCCTTTATCTTTCCCGTGACTAGACCACATATGCAGTGTATTCAAGAAGTTCCAGGACTGATCGCACACAGACCCTGTAACACAGAAGATATACTTACATATGATATTAAGTACATAAGTTTCCTTTTAATTCAATACAACGCTTGGAGCAAGTGTACAACAGGTCCGTGAACGCCTTCTGGAATTCCTCAACTCCAACGCTATTGAGTTCCGATGTCATAATCTCTTCAATCTTCTCTGGCGACGGGCAAAGGCTGTCCTCCTGCATAGAATTGATTGTCGTGGCAGATTGAAACTCCTCTTGGAAACGGAATTTGCTTCGTAGGCATTTTGACTTTTTGCAGTTAAGCACTTCTGTTCTCCATTGTTACAGGCATAATGTTACATACACTCACACATATACGTATATACATGGTGAAACTGTCCGTTAATAGTTGCTGAAATGAAATAAAACACCTTTCCACCAATTTTAAACCTCTTACCGAAAATGGGCAAAGGCTGTCCTCCTGCATAGATTGATTGTCGTGGTAGCTTCTAACTTCTTTGCAAAACATTGTCAATGATGTTGAGACTCGTTTTTTCAAGTACGTTCTGGAGACAAAACGCCAAGGTTCTGAGTGGACAAATCCGAAAAGGAATCTGTCGATGAAAGTTCGCACTTTGTAATCAAAAACCAAAACATGTAGATATCGTTTTTTGACTGTCGGGGCATCATTCATCGAAAATTTTTTAGTTAAGTTTTCTCTTTGATTTAGTGATTGCAAATATACAAGGATGTTTTGGATAGCTATTGAAACGAATGCGGCATGTGAAGCTAAATTTGTTGGGAGTGGTAATTGATGTCTCTTGCACGACTATGCAGCGCAGCAATTTCCCAATCTTGTGCAGCTATTTTTGGCGAGGAGGCATCAAACAATCCCCTGTAGTCAACAGATCTGTGCACCTCGGACCATTTTTTTAATTCCCATGTTGAAAATAAAGGGACTGCAGTACAAGTCGATATAGGAGATTAAAGTAGATGTCACATCAGAATTCAATAGTGTAAGAATGCAGGCATTCCAGAAGACTTACGTTGTGTATTGAATTGGGAAGAGACTATGCAGAAGCTTAATATCATATGTAAGTATATCTTTTTGTGTTACATCATCTGTGTGCGTCAACTATTTGAATACGCTGTATTTGATCACTTATAGTTCGTGGAAAGTAAAGTTAAAGAAGGGAAAATATTTATTTGTGGGGATTTGTATTTTTTTATTAGTCGTAGCTAATAAATAAATTTTTTTTTTCTTTAAGTATGTTTAAGGATCGTCCAATTTTAGAATTTATCTCAATCTGAACTTGCAATATTAATAGTTGCGATAACTGTGATTTCTTCACAATGGTTTTTCTGATTTTGTGATACAAAAAAAAATCACAAAATGTTTCGTTTCTATTTCTAACTATAAAGGTTAAAACGGTTTCTAACTTTAACGGTTTGTGGAAGTGGGAAATCGCAATATTTTCCAGTCTCCGTCTGTAAATGTGGTCTGTCCAATGTTGTTTCTTTAGTTAGTACATGTGACTTTACAGAAACTAGAGCAAGGGAAGGATAAAAAAAAAAAACCGTGCCTCGCTGTCTGCAACTGCGGTACCGGAAAAAAGGTATCAAATCTAGGAGTAACCGCAAACATCCATGAGTAAATCATGTTTCCCACAAAAACTACTATTAACTGTGATGCTTACAACTATTTGTGTGTGAAACAAAATTGTATGTAGTTGCATATAAAACTTCTTGATTCCTCCCCCCTCTCTTTCGTTAGTTGTTCGTTCACGTGTTTTGAAACATTATGAATTCTGACCCCTTTTTTTTATTTAGGAAAGGGGGAGATTTTTGTATCAATGTAAAAATGCATAAGCTTAAATGGTTCAAACTTAACAGAAAAAATACACAGGGAAGAAATTTTGCAATTTAATCTAATCTAAGTATATATGCATCGTTTGTGTAGAAAAAAAAGTACTAGAGTAAATATTTTTAGAACTGTTTTCATTAGTTTTAACAGAATATTAGACGCAAATACTACTGTGCCCAAAAAGTAAAACCAATAATTTTTTTCAAAAACTCTTTATTTATTCTTCCAAAATTTGTTTCACCGCCTTCAAAGCAATCCCCTCTGGACGCAATGCACTTATGCAATCGGCAGGGACGGCCTTCAAAGCGCGAGAGTTGAATCTCTTCAATCGACTCAAAACGGTGTCCCCGAAGTGGTCTTTTGAGTTTAGGGAATAGCCAGAAGTCGCAAGGTGTGAATCGGTGGTTGTGGAACGATATGGGTTTTCATTTTTGACAAAAAGTCACGAAGAATCAATGCAGTGTCAGCTGGCGCATTTACTGTTTTCGGTACCAATCGAGATTTGATGCGTTTGAGGCCCAAAATGGAATTCGCCGATCCTTTTGAAATACCAACATCAACAGCAAGGTCTCTAATTGTAAATCGACGGTTTGCAAGCACCAAATCTTTAATTTTTGGACGTGAGCTTCATCGGTTGAGGTTGATGATCGACCACGGGGCTCATCGTCTTGAACGCGTTCTCTGCCTTCTTTGAACTGTTAATACCACTTCTAAACATTTCTTTCCGATATAGGAATGCTCACTGAATGCAACATTCTTGCGTGTCAGCAAAAAGATTTAATGCAAGTTCTTTGCTCAGTTAATTCAGACATTTCAAAAATCGCCGCAATTAATTTTAGCGTCTCACAAAGCCAAGCGTAACTCAACACTAATGAATAATCAAAATTAAAATTCAAGAGCCAACCTAAAAAAAGAAAGAAAAATTTTCCAAGTCCCGTGATTAAATTGAAAATTGGTTTTACTTTTTGGACTCTGTAGTATCACCAGATTTTCAGTTTCAAGAGCGTATCAATTATGCAAATAATTATATATTCAGTAATGTTAAACCCTTAAAAGTGATACTATAGTATTGAAACAAACAAGATGTTTTAAAAATAATGGAAAAAAAAAAAAAATAATACGCCGGGAGAAATTAAAAGTTGGAAGGCTACTCTTTGTCTTTTGTTTAGTAGTAACACAACCTGCCGACATTATTATAACTCTTTGATTACATATTTCAATATTGGAGTTCGCTCCGGTCCCATAGAATGATAATATTCACCCAATTTTGTTCATTAGAATAGATAATAAGGTAATCGAAACCTTAACTGTATTTATTTACTCATAAGACCTAAATGGTATCGAATTTCGTTGTGTTAGGTCAGCTCTTTGTTAAAATGTTTCCCCTTATGCCCGCAAGGGGTTTGTTTTTTGTTTATTGTTGACCTATGGAAAACAATGATGCGATAAAAAACGCATTAACAGTAAATATTATAAATATTTATGCCACAAAAAACCGCATAAAATGGTAACGTAATGCCTTTGATATAGCGAGTCGGAAGAAATAATGGGTATGGTAACAATGGCGGTTGCTTTTAATGGGGTTTCCCATTACACTTGATGTGGGTTTTGTTTGTCGAGATGTTTTCGCTATTAATATTGAGCGTAGGTGGGGATTTATGTTACGGTTGTTGGCGAGATGGTTTTTATAAAATGAATTTTGAATTTATTTTTCATGGCAAAGATAGTGTATTTCTTGATTGTTGTTGATAACTTTTAATTATATTATTCACTTTATATGGTTACATTTCTGGCACATGGGTATGATAACGATAGCATTGTTGCTGTTTAGCAAGGTCACAATACTAAGCAAAATTTTGTTATTATTAATTGAAAATTCTATACAAACAAGATAATTCAACGTTATAAATCTTTACTTAGAATCTTTTTTACTTTTACTTTACTTTTTTAGAATCTTTATTTACTTTTAAGTTACATTTTTTTAGAATCTTTACTTAGAATTCAACGTTATTAATCTTTACTTGTATTTCTTGATTGCTGTTGATAGTTTTTAATTATATTATTCGCTTTATATGATAGTTAAATTTCCGGTACATGGGCATGATAACGATAGTACTGTTGCTGTGGAACAAGGTCACAATATGAAGCAAAACTTTGTTATTATTAACTTAAAGTTCGTTATGAACCAGATAATTTAAAGTTATAAATTTTTACTTAAATTTTTTCCCTCAATTTTAATTTTTTTTTTATGTAAATCATTTTATAAAAAAGATACGCCATCGCTTAATTGAATATACTGTAGAATATAGACAATTTCTGAATATAAGGTGTTATTCTTCATTTGAAAACAATATTATTGCTTTATACCTTAAAAATCTAAGATAATCCGCAGTAGCAAATGATCAATCAATTTTTTTTTTTTATTAAATTAAATTTTAGTTTATTTTTTACTTTTAGTACAAAAATTCAAATTTGAAATATTCTTTACTTTTAAATGAATATTTTATATGAATATAGAATATATATATATATATATATATATAATGTCATATAATTAGATGACTAATGAGTAAAAGTGTCTCTAAAATGAATTTCCTCGCAGTTAGGCTACCTAGTAGTAGTTTTCCAATTTTAACTTTCCTTTCCTCAATACCACAAACGTGGATAAGTTACCTTAAAAATTCTTCCACGAAACAATCCTGTACTCCACATCATTGCTCATCAGTTGAGCACAAAGTTCAACGTTATAAAAAAATTATATCAGTAACAAATTTTGATTTTATTGCTGTTTACTCTTTTTATACTTTAATTCTTTCAGCTTTAAAGTATTTATTTAAATATTCGTGAAAAACAACTAATATATTGAAGAAAATGTATAAAATACCGTTAAAAGAAATTTATGCCTAGAAGACTATTATAGAGTAATAGAATGATCTATAATTTCTGTTTCACAGTGACAATAATAATTATGACAGTTTCGATTTTTTTCATAATGATTTTTTCTATGATAAGAATTTGTTAAATTTCAAAGCGATTCGTACTTAAATGTCGATTTACATTTTGAATATTGATAAAATTTATAATTATACTATAATACCACCTTGTCATGGAAATTTAAATTTTGCAACGGTTTTTTTTTTTTTTTTTATGTTATAATTTATATTGGCTGTCACAAAATCACAGTCATAAACAATTATAGTGGCGTGAAAGATCACTGCGATATGATTTTTCCTTTTTCATAATTTCAAAATTGCCAATACAGTCCACAGTAATAATAAATTTCTATAACTTAAAAATGTATTCTAAATTGTTGCAATAATAAAATTGGCAAATTTTTTAAAAACATTCTTTGAAAAATGAGGAAAAAAAGAAGACAGAAAGATATTTCTGTTAAGTTACGACAGAAATCACTAGTGGCACATTTACGGATATCGCAAGAACATAATCACATCATAGGTGTCGTGAATGATCACCGCAATGTGATTTTTCGATTTATTTCGGCTACATAATTTTATATTTGCTAATACTATCGTGAGTAATAATAATTTTAAAATGTATTTCAAATTGCAATGATAAGAATTAGCAAAATTATAAAAGATTATTTGAAAAATGATAATTTTTTTCAAGTCAAGGCAGGCAAGATTTCCTGAGGGATACAAAAGATCTATCATTAAGAATTGATCGCTCGGGACAGTAGCCTATCTGAAGACCATTCCTCAGTGCAATCTTCTCTCATTACATCTGTGGATGGGGGGATTCGTTTCTGGGTAAAGTGAGCAGATAGCATAACTATTATTTCCGGCATCGAATTGTTTCACCTTTCAGGTATTCTCCCTTTATAGCTTGTTACTCGTTACGCAGTGATCGATTATGATGGAGTGCTTCTCAAAACTAATTTCATTTAGTTTCCTTCTTACATTTCCACGAGAATTAATAGGCAAATTCTCGTGGAACTGGCAGAATCGCGTTTGCCCAGATGGAGGATCTGTGGAGGTCAATATCGTGAAGTGGTCCAAGAGCAAATAAAAGTGGAAACATTGTTGCTGCTTTTAAAGTTCTTGTTTGTTTTGAAAATGCTTCTGAATTTTTAATTTTTTGTTCGTTCCGTCACTGAGAAAAGTAGTTTGAGAATACTTAAAAGAGAATGCATAGATGTACTACTGTGCCCAAAAAGTAGGACCGATTTTTTTTTTAAAACTCTTTATTTATTCTTCCTAAATTTAGTTAATCGCCTTCAAAGTAATCTCTCCCGATACAATGCATTTATTCCAACTTTTTTCCAATTCTCAATACATGCTAAAAAGTCATCGGTCGGGATGGCCTTCAAAGCGCGCGGCAATTCACGTTGAATCTCTTCAATCGACTCAAAACGGTGTCCCCGGAGTGCTCTTTTGAATTTAGGGAATAGCCAGAAGTCGCACGGTGTGAATACGGTAGTTGTGGAACGATATGGGTTTCATTTTTGGCGAAAAACTCACGAATCTTCTGTGCAGTGTGAGCTGGCGCATTCAGTATTTTCGGTACCAATCGAGATTTGATGCGTTTGAGGTCCAAATGGAATTGACCGATCCTTTTGAATTTCCATCATCATCAACAAGCTTTTGGACATGAGCTTCGTCGGTTGAGGTTGATGGTCGACCAGGAGGGCTCTTCGTCTTCAACGCGTTTTTACCTTCTTTGAACTGTTTATACAACTTCTAAACATTTCTTTCCGATATAGGAATGCTCACCGAATGCCTTCTGCAACATTCTATGCGTTTCCACAAACAAAATTTAATGCAAATTCTTGATCAATTAATTCAGACATTTCAAGAATCGCCGGAATCCGTTTCAGCGTCTCACAAAGCCAAGCATAACTCAAACACTAATGAATATTTTGACTTGAAATTTCACACAGATGTCAAGGACAGTGCCAACATCCTAAAAAGAAAGAAAGAAAAATGAAATTCCATAAGCCCGGGAAATTTAAATTGAAAATTGGTCTTACTTTTTGGACACAGTAATATACTGGTCAAATGCCCAAGATTCAAAAGAATCCTACTCAGCCTCTTCGGTTGTGAACATCCAACTTTATCAGACTTATTTGTAGACGCTCCCCATGCAAATCTTTTTTTATTTCTTGTAAAAATTGGGTTTATGTCTTTTATTTAAACTTTGTTTGTTGTAACGTTTTATTTTGTTTCCGTCAGTGTATTTTATTTACTTTTTAATTGACAATATTTTGTAGCATCAATTTTATTAAGATTTTTATCAGAATATTAATTCACCATTCCCATGTTTTTACTTAGTACTGTATTTTTACCTGCTCTCGCAATTCTATTTTTGTATTTTATCCATTCCATTTAACCAGAATTTTAAGAAAAGCACTGTTGTTTGGCGCAGTATGTCAAAATCTGGCCCTTGTGCCATAAAACCCCACCAACCAACTTCATAATTCTATCAAGCTCTTCATACAAGATAAAAATCACGTAAATCGGCAGTTTCAAAAAAATATTTTATACGATCCTAATTAATATCGCATAATTTAACAAAACGGATGATTTTTCGGTAACACAAAGTCTGTAATTTCGGATGTCGTCGGAGTCACGTGGAGGTGATTGAGAAAACATTTTGCGACCCAAACAGCAAGAAATAAGTCACCCGTTAATTATACTCTTTATCACATACAAAGTCGCAGGTGAGGATCGTTATAGTGCCCCTTAATGGAGTATTCTAGGTTAAAAGATCATTAGTCACAGTGGAGGAGCCAAATTAATAGACAGCATACGGTACAAATTGCATACGACGAAAAAAAATTGCATGCTGCGATGGGTATTATTAATATAGAAATTCAATAAAAATGAAACTATTTCTTGCTTTTCGTCCTCAAGTATATGTTAAGACTTACTGGAATATGAATAGTAAAGGAACGTTTTGGATTAATGAACCTACACACTGATTGGTATAAAATGGCTCCTCTATTAACTAACTATCAATAATGCCATCTACATTAATGTCCCTAGATAAGGTTTTTTATTTCGTGTTCTCTGGGTTTGGATACGTTTTGAATAAAAAAATTTAAACCAGTTTATATCTGACGAAAATTATTCCATCTGTTGTTTTGCTGCCTTTCTTTTTGTATTCTTTTCTATGCAAAGATAAAGCGTAAATTTCAAATTTTATGATTTTTACTGTCTTTCAAACAGTGATTGCCTGTGATCCAATTTTCGCATTTACTTCATTGACGTATGTGGCGCTGAAATTGCTCTTATCAGTTTATTGTTGAATGACAACAATAAAAGGAACGAAATAAAACGTTGTAAAGGAACGACAATGTCGCTGTAGCATTTTTTCTTTAAATTTAAATTGAGATTCGTGAGATTAAATTTTGAGCTCCAAAATTTCTGAGGAATTTAATTATCCTCGATCCAGACACTTTTAAGAAAATCTCAGTCTATATCATATCAGTGCTTTACTGTTCTTTCAGGGTACCTGATGGCCGAATGGCTGGTGCTCTGGCGCTCAGTACCCACGTTTCGGGTTCGAGTCCCAGCGGTGCCATGTATATTTGTAGTGGTCCGGAATACTTAAACCGTAGGTCCCTGTCTAATAGGATCATAGAATATCTGTAAGCTACACATGTGCAACACACTTACAATTAGAGATATACAATACTTAACAAATTTAAAAACAGATAATTATAGATTCGTGGAAGAACTCCACATCTAAGCCGAAGATCCGAAACTCGGCTACGCGCAGGGTGCGTGAAATATACTTCATGTCATTGTAAGAGTCTGAACGCCCAAAGGGGTCCCTCTCACCAGTGTGTAGAAGAAAGTATGATTACAGACTAAAGTTTAAAATAATTCGTTCTGCAGATAATCTTAAAAAATTTATGAACCTTAATTAAAATTAAGTTGATTTAAAATTTAAAAGTAAAATAAAAATAATCTAAATTAGAAGTCGCATAAAAAGCAAGTTTTATATTAAATTTGATTTTTATATCTAAAAATTAAAAATTTTGAGACATTAAAACATTGTTCTATGACGTTTTTCAGCATTGCTCATTTCAAATTTTAATAACTATTTTTAAATTATGCCGTTCTGCAAATGCAGGTTTTATTCATTGACAGCGACATCAATTATTTGATTTTCATAGATAATAGCAGCAACGCATGATCAATCTAAATGATAATTAGGGTGTTACTTGGATAAAAAAAATGTAATACTTATTTACATTTATAATAGATCGTTAAAAAATATTTTAACTATTATTAACTTTATAAATAATTTATTTAAGATAATTATAAAGAAAATTGTTTTCATGTACTATGTTGAAAATTTCATCTTGAACAATTTTGCCGCATAGTTCCAAAAAATTCATTCAAGCTGTCATGTAGTTTTTAAGCACCTTAATTGATGGCAAATTTGTTGCAAATAGTGCCGAAGTAATTACCCAGACTACTTCTTTTCTTTAACAAATTCATTTTTACAACGTTTTACAGAATTATTAAATATGTCAATTCTTCTCCATCAGGTTTAGCCAATTACACATTCATCAGTAGTTCCAATTAATTACGCTAATCGTTAAGGTCGCAGTTTGTTTACTGCATTGTCTAATGAATAGTAATGGGTAGCTAATTAATATCAGTTTCTCAACTCTCCTAATACTACTGCGCCCAAAAAGTAAGACCAATTTTTTTTTTTCAAAAAACTCTTTATTTATTATTCCAAATTTATTTCATCACCTTCAAAGTAATCCCCTCCGGACACAATGCAGTTACGATAACTGTTTTTTCCAATCCTCAATGCATGCTAAAAAGTCATCAGCAGGGATGGCCTTCAAGCGCGCTGAGATTCGCTTTTAATCTCTTCAATCGACTCAAAAGGAGTGGTCTTTTGAGGTTAGGGAATAGTCAGAAGTCGCACGGTGTGAATACGGTGATTGTGGAACGATATGGGTATCATTTTTGGCGAAAACGTCACGAAAAATCAATGCTGCGTGAGCTGCCGCATTCTGTGTTTTCGGTACCAATCGAGATTTGTCGCGTTTGAGGCCGAAAATGGAATTGTCGGAACAACATCATCAGCAAGGTCTCTAATTGTAAATCGATGGTTTGCAAGCACCAATCTTTAACCCTTTTGCACTCAAAGTTTTTTCATCCGTATTCGACTGAATTATTTAAACGTCAATTCCTCTCTGTTCAGGTTTGGCCAATTACATTCATCAGTAGTTAATTACGCCAATCGTTAAGGTGCAGTTTGTTTACTGAATGGGTAGCTAATTAATATCATTTTTCAGCTCTTCCAATACTTTGTGCCCAAAAGTAAGACCAATTATTTTTTTTATTTCAAAAAACTCTTTTATTTATTTATTCTTGAAAATTTATTTCATCGCCTTCAAAGACCGACAAAATGCACTTATGCTAATTGTTTTTCCCAATGCTCAATGCATGCTAAAAGTCATCGGTTTCAAAGCTTGCGCCGATTCACGTTGAATCTCTTCAATCGATTCAAAAGAAGTGGTCTTTTGAGTTTAGGGAGTAGCCAGTTGCACGGTTGTGGAACGATATTTTGTTTCATTTTTGGCGAAAAATTGTCGAAGAATCAATGCAGTAGGGCTGGCGCATTCAGTGTGTTTTCGGTACTAATAGTGATTTGACGCGTTTCTGGCCGAAAATGGAACTGACCGATTAAAATTTCAACATCATCAACAAGGTCTGTAATCGCAAATCGATGGTTTGCAGCACCAAATCTTTAATTTCTTGGAGAGTGAGTTTCGTCGGTTGAGGTGGATGGTCGATCAAGAGCGCTTCGTCTTCAACGCGTTCTCTGCCTTCTTTGAACTGTTTATACCGCTTCTAAACATTTCTTCCCGATATAGGAATGCTCACCCTAATGCTTTCTGCAACATTCTATCCGTTTCGGCAAACAGAATTGAATGCTTAATTAATTCAGTCATTTCAAAATCAGTTTTTTTTTTTTCACAAAGCCAAGCGTAACTCAAAGAGTAATGAATATTTTTTTTTAACGTAACATTTCACACAGGTGTCAAGGACAGTGCCAGCAACCTGAAAAAAGAAAAAATTTGAAATTCCATAAGCCCTGGGTATTTTAAATTGAAAATGGGCCTTACTTTTTGGACACAGTAGTAGTTCTTTTCTTCCAAAAAATTAATCGAGGTTGTCATAAAGTTTTTAAACGCCTTAATTGATGCAAATTTGTGCCGAGGTAATTACCCAGAATACTTCTTTTCTTTAACAAATACATTTTACAACGTTTTACTGAATTATTAAATAAGTCGATTCCTCTCCGTTCAGGTTTGGCCAATTACACATTCATCAGTAGTTTCATTAATTACGCCAATCGTTAAGGTCGCAGTTTGTTTACTGCATTGTTTCTTAATCATCTAATGAATAGGAATGAGTAGCTAATTAATATCGTTTTCTCAACTCTCCTAAATGGATGCATGATTAGTTGTTGGAAAAACAGGCTTCGCGAATGGGCTGGCCTTAGCGCTGTAGGTTTGTTCAGTATAATAAATGATTGTAAAACGAACGCCAAAGGCGTCATTCTAAAATATTTTTTTTTTTTTCTCCATTTTATTTTTTTTTACAAGCGTTCTTTCTTGAAATACGTGATTCCATTGGTCGGTGTAAATGTCAAGTAAATTACATCCATTTTGTTCCATGGAAATGGGTATAATTTGTTTTTTATTGACAGAGTTATGTCAGAAATTTATCTCTAATTTACCATTACGTTTTGAAAATGAGTGACTTAGATATATGGACCTGATTACAAAAAAAACAATTTTTGCAAATGATGAATTTATTGTCAACCGGCTGTGTCTCATTAAATTCGGTATTATAAATTCAGTTTATGTGTTGTTAATGTTATCTGGTTGTTCGGTTGATTGTCAATCTGAGTTAATTAAATTACTTTTTATTATTATTATTTTGTCCCGTGCTTGTCATTTTATATTTGTGCAAATTCATGATGTTTTATCGCTTTGTAATAATTGCTTCAAGAGATATATTATCTAGTTCAAATTTTAGTGCGATTATGATTAATGGATTAGGAATCGTTTTATATTCTGTTATACAATTTCTAAATTCTCCAATATGAATTTTTCTTTTTAAAATGTTCTTGTTAAATATATTGCGAACGTCCGATATTTACACGAAAAAAAATGTTCGTCAAAAAAAAATGATTTTAAGAACTTCTTCAATGGCGCAACAGTCCCATGGTGGGCCCAGTCCGTCTTCCTACTGGCAGATTTCGAGACAGGAGAAGATTTCTTTTTACAGGATTCAGTGGTTGTCAACCCTACGCTCTACAGTCACATTAGACCTTGGGACCTGATGGCCGAGTGGTTAGTGGTCTGGCCCTCGGTACCACATTTTACGGGTTCGAATCCCGGCGGTGCCATGGATCTTTGTAGTGGTTCGAAATCCCTTTTAAGTCGTAGGTCCCGGTGTCATATGACCGTCGAGTGCCACAGAGCCCAATCAGGCTTCTTCTCACCCACATCATTCCAAACTGTAAAGAACAACTCAACTCTAGGCACAGTGATGTGGTATCGTAGCAGTAGTAGTCATATTAGACCAAGATCTACGGCTTAAAGTGAATTCCGAACCACTACAAACATGCATGGCATCACCGGGACACGAATCCTGTGGCACAGTAGTCCAGAGCTCTAGTCACTCGGCCATCAAGCCCAATGGAACTGGAAACACCTTGCAAGTATTCCTTCTTCTCAAAAACCACATATCTGACACAGTTTTCTGAAAAGTGTTGTTTCCAATCAAAAACTCTCCACTTCTGCAAAACAAAAAGAACAGAAAAAACAAAGTCTGCAGAAAAAAAAAAAAGCTGTCAAGTCGGAAGTAAACAAGAATAATTACACCCGTAGCTGCGAAAAATCACTCAATACAAATGCGTGGTCTCTTGAAAACAAGGAAAATTAATTTCAGCAGTCGTCAATAATATCATTTTCATTGAATGCCTACTGGTTCTTCGCCTTTGAAAAAGAAAACTAGTTCTGGTTTGACCTCTTCCTGATATTGTCTGACAAAAAGTTATCGATAAATAAAAAAAAATTAATCAAAAAACATTCGGGTTTTCGGTTGAATGCTTGAGGATTGTTATAAATGTCAAATTCGATAGTGTTGAAAAATCAATCATATTGATAATTTCAACGAAGTCAAAAATATAGATAATATTTGATAATTTTTTTTAAGATTAGAATCTTCCATGTTCTCTATTTAAATATAATTAGGACGATTTTTAGTCCATTTCTTAAAGAGGATTTTTTTGCAGAATTGCAGTTTTTAATATAAATAATAAACAATAATAGAGAAGTTTGTCATAGACTTTTATAAAATATAACATTATTTAAAAAAAAAAAATTTTTTTTATTTAAATACATATTGATTTAGCGTTCAACGAGTTTGGGTTTTTAAAATGGGGATACTCTTAGAAATCTTGTCGGCCAATAAGAATGTGGCCTGTAGTAAAATCCAATAGTAATGTGCAAAGCTATCGTGCAGGTGGACCAGAGGTACTTAGTTTGAATCCACTGGTGGCAACAATTGGCAACTGTTTTCAAAACTACTGATGGCAACTGTTTTCAAAAAAAGAGAAGGCTCGATTGCAAATTTCAAACAGATACAAAGAGTCTTGCAGTTATAGTCAGGGTGCCTGGAGGAAAGTACCGTAAACGTATTTTTGAAAAGCGACATCATCTCTCCTATCTGTGAGGTGTTCGAGCCATATATAATGGAGCCACGAGGTTCACCAATGTGCCACAAAAAATGTCCGTAAAAGTTTTTTTTTTTTTTTTAAACTCATTTCCACAAATGCCAGTGACATGATGGTCAATTGGCTAGTCAACTGGCCGTCAGTACCACAGGCTTTAGTTTCAAATCCTGGCGGTGGCATGGGTGTTAGTTACTGATTCGGAATCCGCGTTAAACTGTAAGTCCCAGTTTTAAGTCTAAAGTGTGCACAAAATGATAGTAGAGCAGCAAATCAAACCATTTAAAAATCTGATATGGGAATCAAATAGAAAGTTTCCATATCTAAGACAGGAATGTGCAGAGGAGATATCTTTCAGGTGCAACTTCTGAGGGCTTCATTCGAAATTACAGTTGCATACGGGAATAATGTTGATCTACAAAGTTGCATCTCCCATATACATAAAAAAAAAAAAAAAAGCTTAACAGGTTCATGCGTCATGCGCGCGCTTCATTGAACATCTAATTTAACAGGTTCTATGTTTCACTTTAAGTGACCGCAGTGACGCCGTGACCATCCCTAGATACGCACAGTTGACTGTTGATAGCAGAGCAAACCAGACACTTAGTCCACGTTGTTAGGGTTTTTTGTTTAACTTACACCTGCGAATCGATTTTTCGAAAATGAAATTGACCAACACGCTCAAACATAACGGACGGCTAACCTGCAACATCCATTACGATGTGCAAATATCCAAATTGAGATCGATTTTCAAAAGCTAGTGAAAGAGTGGAGAAACAAATATCTCACTAGCAAAATAAATATTTTTTTAATGATTTCAATTTTAATTTCGTTTATAATTATATATTTTTTATATTTCATTGTTAGTGTTATATATTTCTTCACAATGTGCGTTTAGTATCACTATTATTATATTATCTATGTTTACAAGTAAGAATAATGGTAAACACAAGTATAACAACTCATTATGTTTCAAATTTTTCACTTCAAAAAAATGTCTATAGTGGGTCCAAATCTAATATGGGGATATATAATTTTACACGCGGCCCGCGGAGTTAGGATGCATTTCCAAAGTGGCTTGCAAGATTATTTGATTATTTGTTTTTGCCACTCATGATCTAGTATATGTATACAATTTCTGCAGCTTGTTTTCGTAGCATTTTTGTTAAAATCTCAACTGATATATATATAGATGGATAAGATGGATATGATAAAAAAAAAGAAAAAAATTTTAAAAAAACTTTTAGAGAAGCATAAATTGGGAAAATAAGATAAAAGAAGATAGATCAAAACATCTTTCTCAATCCAAATTCCAGATTGAGTGATCGGCCGGTGTCGCAACTGTCGAATTCGGCATTGTCAACGGATGAATCGAACCACAGTCCTCAATAAATTACACTACAGAAGCAGAGCACTAAACAAGTATTAAACATCCTCTCAAATCCCCCTTTTACATATTTTTTATTTTGTTTATCCAAAGCACTCAGTGATCTTAAAAACCAGATACCTCCCGTTGTCCATTCGAGTCGATTGTACTTATGCAGTAATCTTTTATTTATTGGACGCTCGGAGATTTAATAGAGTCGTCAAAGATAATGGCCTCTGAAAGACCTTCTGCATGTCATGTGTTTAAAAACGCGTTTTAATCTTCCACGGTTTTGTTTTGCCACAAATATTTATGTTTTCTTCCAAAGGGAGTGTTGTAATAATGGATGTGACCGGAGGTAGTAAATTTTTCCTACAAGTTATTTTTTGTTGGTTAAAATTGAAGTATTTTATCAGTTCTATTATCCGTCGCTTTTCGTAGGCGTACTATGCGTTATATTGTTGGTTTAAATTTTGAGAAAAGAAATTAAATTTGCATCGACAAGAAATATCTCCTTTTTTTAATACAATGGATAAACTACATTTGAAATCTTATAAGAATGTTTGCGTAGGTTTCTGTAAAAGATACAAGGCCCAATTGTGAAAATTAAAAAAATTATTATTGAGGGATTTGGACATAATGATCTCTTTCAATATTTTTAACAATGCAGAAAATAGTTTTAGTTGATTCAAATGCAGATGAGATCCTTAAAAACTAATTTTGGGACGTTTAGGATTTCAAGAAATTTATTGATGCATTAAGCTATTAAAATTTTAAAGTGCTTAATTCTATTTTTTTAGTATGAACGATGTTTGTATTTTTTCGTGTATGAACGATATCTTTTATTTTCTTGGTCTAATATATAATCTTCTTCAATGGTACAACATCCCCATGGTGGGTCAAGGCCGTCTGTCTACTGGCAGGTTCCAAAACAGGAGAATTTTTTTTTTTAACTGGGTATGGTTGTCAGCTCAACGCCCTACAGTCGTATTAGACAGGGACCTACGATTTAAAGTGGATTCCGAACCACTACAAATATCCATGGACCGCCGGAACTTGAACTCGAAACCTGGGGCACCGAGGGCCAGAGCTTAAAGTTGAGAGAGGAAAATGAAATACGGTCATTTTATACCCACGAGGGCTAATCAAACCAGGACCTATAGTTTAAAGTGGATTCCGAACCACTACAGAGCTCCAGTCACTCGCCATCAGGTCGCACTATAAATATACACTGAAGTGACAAAAGTCATGGGATAGCAATATGCAAATTTTCAGATGGTAGTAGCATCGCGTAGAACAGGTATAAATGCGCAGTGCTTTCGCAGAGCTTTCATTTCTGTTCAAGTTATTCATGTGAAGAGGTTTTGACGTGATGATGACCGCACGACGGGAATTAACAGACTTTTGAACGCGGAATGTCAGTTGGAGCTAGACGCATGGGTCATGCCATTTCGGAAATCGTTAGGGAATTCAACATTCCCAGATCCACTGTGTCAAGAGTGTGCCGAGAGTATGAAATTTCAGGCATAACATCCCACCATGGACAGCGCAGTGGTCGACCGCCTGCACTTAACGACCGAGACCGGCGACGTCTGCAAAGAGTCGTAAATTCTAACAGACAAGCAACACTGCGTCAAATAACCGCAGAGATCAATGTAGGACGTACAAGGGACTTGTCTGTTAGAACTGTGCGGAGAAATTTGGCTTTCTTGGGCTATTCCAGCAGAAGACCCACTCGAGTGCCTTTACTGACAGAACGACATCGCTTGCAGCGTCTCTCGTGGGCACTTGAGCATATCGGTTGGTCCCTAGATGAATGGAAAACCGTGGCCTGGTCCGATGAGTCACGATTTCAGTTGGTAAGAGCTGATGGTAGGGTTCGAGTGTGGCGCAGACCCCACGAAGCCATGGACCCAAACTGTCAGCAAGGCACTGTTCAAGCTGGTGGTGGCTCCGTAATGGTGTGGGCTGTTTTTCATGGAATGGACTTGGTCCTCTGGTGCGACTGGACCGAACATTGACTGGAAATGCTTATGTTCAGCTACTTGGAGATCACTTGCAGCCATTCATGGACTTCATGTACCCAAACAACGATGGGATTTTTATGGATGACAATGCGCCATGTCACCGGGCCACAACTGTTCGCGATTGGTTTGAAGAACATTCTGGACAATTCCAACGAATGATCTGGCCACCTAGATCACCCGACATGAATCCCATCGAGCATTTATGGGACATCATCGAGAGGTCTATTCGTGCCCAAAATCCTGCACCATCAACGCTTTCACAATTATAGACGTCTATCGAGATAGCATGGCTCAATATTCCTGCAGAAGACTTCCAACGACTTGTTGAGTCCATGCCACGTCGAGTTGCTGCACTTCGCCGGGCGAAAGGAGGGCCGACACGATATTAAGAGGTATCCCATGACTTTTGTCACTTCAGTGTATATATATAAAAATTATTATTCAGTGTTATTTACCTTACAAGAGTTAATGAGTTTTGCTTAAATATTTAGTGATTACCAATATGTAGAGCGAACTAATTGTTAACGTATTGGGTTTCCGAATGGATAGTTCATTTCAAAACCGACATTCAAACCAAACCGAAAATTTTCGAGTCTTCACCAGAGATGGACATAATGAATCTTTTTGTTCCCATATAGCTTCTTTGGACTTTTAAACGGTCCAACCTCCATAGTCTTCTTCTATGGGTGGTCATTCTTAACGACAAGCGCCTCTGGAAGACCTGCATGCCAGCTAGTGTGTCATGCCTGTGTGTAAAAACGTTTAACCTCCATGGCCAACGTTCAATGTCAACTGTTAAAATATGTCAACTGATTAATCGAATCACAGTCCTCAATAAATTATACTACAGAAGCAGAACATTAAACAAGTATTAAACATCCTCACAAATCCCCCTTTACATATTTTTATTTTGTTTATTCAAAGCGCTCTGTGATCTCAAAAACCTGATACCTCCGTTGTCCATTGAGCTCGATTGTATGCAGTAATCTTTTTTATTTATTGGACTCTCGGAGATTTAATAGAGTCGTCAAAGATAATGGCCTCCGGAAGGCCTTCTGCATGTCAGCGTGTTTAAAAACGCTTTTAGCCTTCCATGGTTTTGTTTTGCCACAAATATTTATGTTTTCTTCCAAAGGGAGTGTTGTAATAATGGATGTGAATGGAGGTAGTAAATTTTTCCTACAAGTTATTTTTTGTTGGTTAAAATTGAAGTATTTTATCAGTTCTATTATTTTTGCTTTTTTCGTAGGCGAATCATGCATTAGATTGTTGGTTTAAATTTTGACAAGAAAATAAAATTTGCATCGACAAGAAATATCTCCTTTTTTTTAATACAATGGACATTTGAAATCTTATAAGAATATTTTGCGTAGGTTTCTGTAAAGATACAAGGTCATATTGTGAAAATAAAAAAATAATTATTGATGGGTTTTGGACGTAATGGTCTTTTTTATAATATTTTTAACAATGCAAGCAATAGTTTTAGTTGATTCAAATGCAGATGAGATCCTTAAAAACTAATTTTGTGGCGTTTATGATTTCCAGAAATTTATTGATGTATTAAACTATTAAAATTTTGAAGTGGTTAAATCTATTTTTTTTTTTTTTGCATGTATTAACGATACCTCTTTATTTTCTTCGCCTAATATATAATCTTCTTCAATAGCACAACACCCCCATGGTGGGTGAAGGCCGTCTGCCTACTGGCAGATTCCAAAACATGACAAGTTTCTTTTTTAACTGGGTATGGTTGTCAGCTCAACGCCCTACAGTCGTTTTAGACAGGGACCTACAATTTAAAGTGGATTCCGAACCACTACAAATATCCATGGACCATCGGAACGCGAACCCGAAACCTGAAGCATTGAGGCCAGAGCGCTAGCCACTCGACCATCAGGTCCCACTCTCTATATATAAATTATTATTCAGTGTTATCCACTTTGCAAGAGTTAATGGGTTTTGCTTAAATATTTAGTGATTATCAATATGTAAAGCTAACTAATTGTAAACGTATTGAGTTTCGAATGGATAGGCCATTTCAAAACCGACAGGCAAACCAAACCGAAAATTTTCGAGTCTTCACCAAAGATGAACATAATAAATCTTTTTTGTTCTCATATGTAAGATGAAAACTGTAAACTCCCATATGTAAGATGAACCCAATAATATCATTACCGCCAATTATATATATATATATATTACACAAGTAATTGAAAATATTAAAAATATTTCGTTGTTAAATAATTCAGTGTTACTCATTTTACGATTGTTATTGGTTTTGCTTAAATATCTAATGATTATCAATATCTTGAGCGACCTACTTGTTAACGTATTGAGTTTCCGAATCTGGAGAACAAATGACAGTTCATTTCAAAACCGACTGGCAAACCAAACCGAAAATTTTCGAGTCTTCACCAGATGAACATAATGAAACTTTTTGCTCTCAAATGCCTTCTTTGGACTTTTAAACAGTCCAGCCTCCCATAATCGTCTCCCATGGGGGTGATTCCTAATGACAATGGCCTCTGGAAAGACCTTCTGCATGTCAGCAAAGACGCTTGTGTTTAAAACCGCATTTTAACCTTCCACGGTTTTTGTTTTGCCACAAATATTTGTTTTTCTTCCAAAGGAGTGTTGTAATAATGGATGGGAACGGAGGTAGTAAATTTTTCCTACAAGGTATTTTTAATTTGGTTAAAATTGAAGTATTTTATCGGTTCTATTATCCGTTGCTTTACGTAGGCGGTTTATGAGGTTATTGTAAGTTTAAATTGGGGGGGGGGAAAAATAAAATTTGCATCGACAAGAAATCCCCCTTTTTTTTTTTAATACAATGGATAAACTACATTTGAAATCTTGTAAGAATGTTTGCGTAGGTTTCTGTAAAGATACAAGGCCGAATTGTGAAAATTAAAAAAAAAAATTATTATTGAGGGATTTGGACATAATGGTCTCTTTCAATATTTTTAACAATGCAGAAAATAGTTTTAGTTGATTCAAATGCAGATGAGATCCTTAAAAACTAATTTTGTGACGTTTATGATTTCAAGAAATTTATTGATGCATTAAGCTATAAAATTTTAAAGTGATTAATTCTATTTTTAGTATGAAGCGATGTATGTATTTTTCATGTATGAACGATATCTTTTTATTTTCTTGGTCTAATATATAATCTTCTTCAATGACACCCCATGGTGGGTCACAGGCCGTCTGCCCCCAGAATTTTTTTTTACTGGGTATGTTGTCAGTGAACGCCCCACAGTCGTTTTAGACTGGGGTCTGAATTCCGAAGCACCAAATATCCATGGACAGCCGGAACTCGAATTTGAAACACCGAGACCAGAACGCTAGTCACTCGGCAGAATATATATATATATATATATATATATATATATATAATATTTTTATTATGTTTTCTTCCAAGGGAGTGTTGTAATAATGGATGTGACGGAGATAGTAAATTTTTGTTATTTTTGTTGGTTAAAATGAAAGTATTTTATCAGTTCTATTATCCATTTTTTTTTTCGTAGGCGAATCATGCATTAGATTGTTAGTTTAAATTTGGCGAAAAGAATTAAATTTGCATCGACCAGAAATATCTCTTTTTTATACAATGGATAATTTTTATATGAATTGCTTAAGAATGTCTGCGTAGGTTTCTCTAAAGATGCAAGGCCGAATTGTGGAAATAAGAAATTAATTAGTGATGGGTTTAGACGTAATTGTCTTTCTTTAATATTTTTAACAAAGCTGACAATAGTATACATTAAGCTCCTAGTTTTTTTTTTTTTTTTTTTTTTTTAATTTTTGAAAAAGTTTTATTTGATTGAAATGCAGATGAATTCCTTACAAATTTTAATAGCTTAATGCATCCATAAATTTCTTGAAATCATAAAACCCAAAAAATTAGTTTTTAAATGGTTAATTCTATTTTTTTTTCTTTTTATGTCAGGACGTTACCTTTTTATTTCCTTAACATAATATATATATATATATATATATATTTGCAGATTTAACTTTCATTTTAATGTTAAATTAATGTTTCCAAAATACTCACACATTTTCGAAAGACAAATTTTGCATCAAATGTTACCATTCCTGTTATCTTCTTCTTTAATGGCGCAACAATCCCATGGTGGGCTAAGGCCGTCCACCAACTGGCAGATTACAAATCATAAAATGATTTCTTTTTACAGGATAGGGTTGACAGCCACATGTGCAATGCTCTACAGTCATATAAGACCAGGACCTACGGTTTAAAGGGGATTCAAAATCACTACAAGCATCCACGGCACTTCGAACAAGCATCCATGGAACCATCAGGACTCGATACCTATGGCACCGAGTAACAGGATACTAGTCACTCAGCCTTACATAAGCAATTTAAAATAAAAAATATTTCGTTTTTAAATAATTCAGTGTTATTCACTTTATAAGGGTTAATGGTTCTGCTTAAATATCTAATGACTATCAATATCTAGAGCGACTCAATGTTTAAGGTATTGAGCTTCAGAATCTGGAGAACAAAAGATAGTTCATTTCGAAACCCGACAGGCAAACCAAACCCAAAATTTTCGAGTCTGCACCAGAGATGAACATAATGAATCTTTTTGCTCCTTGTCCCTTCATTGACTTTTAAATCATAATCTTCTTTTATGTGTGGTTATTTCTGACGATGGTGGAAACCAAAAACCACCTCGGGACATGGACAATCTTTCTTCCATGATGAGTTTGTTTGAAGAAGACACAGCATCATCGACTGGGAAGAAAAAAAAATTTTAATGCATCATACAATTTTTGCAAATTCGAGATAATTATGATCAGAAACAACAACAACAATAAATAAGTTTGTTAAATTATAATTTTAAATTGCAATTGCGATTTGCATATAAAAAATGTATATTAAATTGTAATTTATCCATTGCTTTTGCAGTTTTTGTTTATCTCCTAATTTCTTAAGCGGCCTGATGGCCAGTTGGCTAGTGCTCTTGCCTTTGGTTCCACATACTTCAGGCCCGAATCTTGGTGGTGGCATGGATGTTTGTTAGTAGTACGGAATCCACGTTAAACTGTAGGTACCTGTCTAATTACCCCAAAGAGTGCACAAAATGGCCTTAGAGTGGCAAACCAAACCAAATCTAAATTCTTAAAAACTGTTGGTTTTGGTACATTGATACTTGGCACGAATAGAATGCTTTACAATACAGTGACCAAATAATAATTGATTTTACATGTAGGATATAGATAGAACAATGTCTGCATTTTCTATAAATATTTATAAGACTAAAGTTACTTGAATTAAAAAGCCACGCAAATAAAAAATTATTGATACAGTTGATTTTGTGCTATTGTATATAATTTTTTTTTAATGATTTTGCTTTCTTTTTGTCAAGGAAAAAACAATTAATAACCCATTTTTTATTTACATTATCCAGTGTTTCATGTTTATCATACAATAAAATTTATAAAAAAAAAACCTTTCACATTAAATTATTTATGTAAAACTTTTTCCTCTTATATCTCATTTTGTCCTACTTTTAAAAAATCCTTTCCAACGCTGGTATTACGAGTGTCTCCTTATATTTTTGCACCATATCAAGGAAACAATACACCTTACTAACCACTTCACAAAAAAAATGAGCAAAAAAATGAGAAAAACATTTCAGTTTTCAATGTTATCCTCATTTGCTTGCTCTTCAGGCTTTGTAGTCTCTTATCTGGCACGTTTCGCGAACCATTACAATTCTCGATTATATTTTCAAACAAACAAAAAAGACTCGTTTTAAACAAAGTGACGTCAAAAGATTCACGAGCGCTATTCCTACCCGAAAACAAAGAAACAAAAAAAAAAAAGCCACCATTTTAGTAGGAAGAGTATTATTTCTGCCAGAGATAGTGAAACCGCTTCTGCAAGAGACACTTTATATCAACGAGTGTTCTTTTGTTCCGACAAAAGAAGTTGGAGAAGATTTTTAATGTCTTCTTCTGGAGTGTGCCACTCGTTGGGCAGATAGCAAGAGGTCTATCCGTGGCTCTTAAGTCGCAATTTATGGCCGCGTTATAACAGAGGTCGAGGTTGTGGTCAGAAATCTTTGCCTTGTCCTTTGTCCTCCTTAAATATTTCTCACTTAAACTCAATGGTAAATACAGAGAGAAAGAGACAAGTTTGAGTTGAAGTATGGTTAGAATGGGATGAGATCGTTCAACTTTTATTCTTGTCATTTATGGTCTTTTTGTTTTCGGTGGCATTTGATTCACTTTTAATAATGATACTCGTTTCTACCTTTAGAATAGAAAGCGGATCCGTATTTGTTTGTGAATAAAATGAAATTAGTTTTTTTTTTTTTACGTTCATAAATCCTAAACCCTGAATTGCTACTACTAATACTTAAACATTGAAATGTTAATCTTATTTTTTTTTTTAAAAAATGCATTACAACTTGTAAAAAATTGAAAAAGTTGCAACGTAGGTTTTGAAGCTATTAATGCTAGGGTTTACTTTAATTCATATTTTATTGGATACTAAATAGTGTTGAAACCAAACACTTAAGATTAATAATATTTTTATACAATTAAAACTATAAATTGCCACCTGCATGGATTGAATATAGTTGATAGTTGATTTATAAAATCAAGCCATTGATGATAACATTATGTATCTTATTATTAAAAATATGTATATTTTCATCTAGTTGATGATTTTTTAAACTGTCTATAAATATTAAACATTTATTTTTAGCAATTAAAATTTTGTTTGTTATTTTATAACATTTTTCCATGAAAGTTCAATTTTATTTCAGATACTTAGTAACAAGCAGATTGAAAACAAATTGATCTGTTTTTTTACACAATAGTCGCTTTTTTACAACCACACTGAAATCCCTTTTTTTTTTCTTCATTATTCTCTTCCATATTTTGTGTGTTTGTGTGTATGGCACGATGTGCGATTATGAGGTGAATGAAACTTACAGCCCACAGATGGGGGATGAAGTTAGGGGGCATTGCTTTTGCGGGATTTGGGGAGCAACTGCTCGTATGGGAGCAAACTTCGAAAACACGCACGTAGAAATCTTACTATCGATGCGAGACGCTTTACGTTTACGTACGTTGTTAAAATCCCCATCGAATTTCCTCTTTTCTGAAAAGGACGAAGGTGGCTGATTTTAACGTGATTTTAAGTTTCGTCGTTACCACGCATTTGGTAACATTTTATCCTGTAGTTTTCGAATGCCGACTATTTTGACCTTCCTGCACATTAGTTACCACGAGTTGGGATCACGAACATTTTAACATGTAGTTTTCGAATGGCGATCACTTTGACCTTTCCGAACTGCAAGTTATTGCGAATTGGTAAGTTACCGCGTTTTATCCTGTAGTTTTCGAATGCCGACTATTTTGACCTTCCTGCACACTAGTTACCACGAGTTGGGATCACGAACATTTTAACATGTAGTTTTCGAATGGCGATCACTTTGACCTTTCCGAACTGCAAGTTACCGCGAATTGGTAAGTTACCGCGTTTCATCCTGTAGTTTTCGAATGCCGACTATTTTGACCTTCCTGCACACTAGTTACCATGAGTTGGGATCACGAACATTTTAACATGTAGACGAATGGCGATCACTTTGACCTTTCCGAACTGCAAGTTACCGTGAATTTAAGTTACCGCGTTTTATCCTGTAGTTTTCGAATGCCGACTATTTTGACCTTCCTGCACACTAGTTACCATGAGTTGGGATCACGAACATTTTAACATGTAGTTTTCGAATGGCGATCACTTTGACCTTTCCGAACTGCAAGTTACCGTGAATTGGTAAGTTACCGCGTTTTATCCTGTAGTTTTCGAATGCCGACTATTTTGACCTTCCTGCACACTAGTTACCACGAGTTGGGATCACGAATATTTTAACATGTAGTTTTCGAATGGCGATCACTTTGACCTTCACAAACTGCAGTTACCGTGAATTCGTAAGTTACCGCGTTTTTTCCTGTAGTTTTCGAATGCCGACTATTTTGTCCTTCCTGCACACTAGTCACCAAGAGTTGGGATCACGAACATTTTAACATGTAGTTTTCGAATGGCGATCACTTTGACCTTTACAAACTGAAAGATACCGCGAATTGGTAAGTTACCGCGTTTTATTCTGTAGTTTTAGAATTTGCCGAACAACTTTGACCTTCCTGTACGCTAGTTATCCCGAGTTAGGACCATAGTCCTGACATAGGACCGACTAAGAAGACGGAGATACAACAGATTTACCATGAGGACGCGATGGTGTGCTACACTGCACCCACAGAGAGACAAAGAGCCACTGTAATCTTGAATGAACACTTCCTGTTTATTTATTTTTATTTATTTATTTTTATTTTATTTTATTTAATTTGTGGAACATGATAAATAATGGTACTGTATAATTTAAATAACAATTTATGGAACACTTAGGAACCCCAAACTTCCGCAAAACACATTTTAAATATTGTTGTTTTACATCAATAAAATTGAAAGGATTTGGAACAGAGTATCAAATTAGAAAAAAAAATTATGATTAAATCTGCCTAAAGAATTATTTAAAAATAATTTCCACTGAATAATCACCTTTTTTATTTAATAATTCGTCTATCCAATGGTTTAAGGGGACCCGGTGGTCTAGCGTCCTTGAATTCGACGAGTTTTCAGGATTTCTTTTAATGAAAACAATGAACAATGTTATTCAAACTTAAATAATTAAATAATATTAAATCACTTTAATAGTATAAAAAATTTAATTAAAAAAATTAAGTAGTTAAGGAGTCGCGCTGAAGTTGCTCTCCTCATAAATATGGACCTGGGTGGTGGGTCAAGTTTTGGTTCTTTCACTTATCTGTAAACAAAAAAAAAAACGAAAAACATTTTCTGATCAGTATGAGTGTAGTTATAGAATTAGAAAAAAATTTTTAAAATTGACAAAATGGCGCGCTGTTTAAATTTACGTACAGAAAACAGACCGTTTTTTCCATTATTTTTTGTATGTAAAAAATAAGAAGTATTCAACGTAAAAACTTTTTTTAGTTCCAGCTATAGGTACTGGTGTACTGAATAACATAGTAAAATTTGAGATGAAGTAGTTCTTTTTTTTTTTTTTTTTTTTTTGTGCGGAAAAAGTAGCTTCGAAATAAATGAGTTTGAAGTTTAAGGCAAGCATATTCTCAATACGGGGTTAGAAAGTATATTCTCAGCTAAATGGGCTGTAGAACTTAAAATATCGCCAATATCATTACAAAAATTTTAACAGTATATTCTTAAAGGATTATACTTTCGAAATATCGAAAAAGAAATTTGATTTTTTGAAAATTCAAGACCACCGGGTCCCCTTAAAGTTCTAAAAAATACTTGGCTAACGGAAAATTGCTTTTACAGATATATGAGTTCAACAAAAGTCGTTGAATTTATTCCACACATTCTTCTAAATCCACCAGTAAAGATCATAGCACATAAAATTACAAAAACGTAGATCACCGGGTCCCCTTAAACATTTCCCTTGCTAATATCATTTCCTGCACCAACAAGTAAACACCCGATATTTCATCATAAAAATAGTGCCATTTCATTTCACCTCCGAATTCGGTCTTCACAGGCAGCGCAGTAGCCACTAAAAAGATGCACAAAGTTCATTTAAAGTACCGGATATAAAGGAAAGGAGTGATTATTTTGGAGGCTCTCGCTTCTTCACCCCCCCCGCCCCCCTTTGCGAGGGGTGCCCATTTCACTGAGAAGAAAGAAAGAAGTAATATTTAAAAAGTCACCACGAGTTGAGATCAGGAACGTTTTGTTGATCGTTTTGACTATAGTCCTCTACCATTACGAAGACGGTGATATAACAGATTCAACATGAGGGCACTGCGATCTGTTACACAGCACCCACATTGAACCACCTTAATTTTGAATGAACACCTTGTGTTTTTTTTTTATTTAATTTGTGGAAGATGATAAATAATAGTACTGTAGAGTAATATAAATAACAATTTATAGAATACTTAGTAAGATCGAATGGAAGCTCAAAGTTTCGCAAAATATATTTTGAATATTGCTGTTTTTTACATAAATAAAATTGGGCCTGAATGGCCGAGTGGCTAGCGCTCTGGCGCTCGGTACCACAGGTTTCGGGTTCGAGTCCCGGCTTGTGCCATGGATGTTTGTAGTGGTTCGGAATCCATTTTAAACTGTAGGTCCCGGTCTGTTTAGCCTAAAGTGTGCACAAGCTAACCGTAATGCAATCTGTGCAGCGCTTGCCTTAAGGCATCTAATATAATTGTCTAAGTTTTTGTCAGCTGCATTGAAACACCAATAAAATTGAAAGCATTTTCAACTGAATATCATATCTGATTAAATCTGTTAAATCTGATCTCAAAAAAATCTGCCACTGATTAAACCAATGTCTTAAACATTATTCTTGCAAATATCATTTCCTGCACCAACAAACAAACACCCGATATTTCACAAAAATAGTGGCATTTCATTCCACCTCCGAATTCGGTCTTCAGAGCAGCGCAATAGCCACTAAAAGATGCACACACGTTTATTTAAAGTACCGGATATAAAGGAAAGGAAGGGGTGCCCATTTCAGTTGGAAGAAAGAAAAAGTACATATTTAAAAAGCATCAAAAATAAAGAATGCTCATAAACGATGCCCTCCAGGAAACTTATACTCTTTGTATTTATTTAAAATCCTTTTTTTAACTTCCTGTGTGCCCACGTCCCCACAACAACCCATTACTGCACAGAACGGCACTGCATTAAGGTGAAGCTGTCTGTGTGCGTTTAAAAAGACTTGGCGAGAAAGCGTGGCGATGCCGTTTCCTTTCCTTTCGTTGTGTTGCTTGCAGTAGCCGTTTGTTTTAAATATACAAATTGGCTTCGTTTTTCAAAATCTTGATGAGAGATGTCTCGCCGTTGCAGCATTCAGATTTGTTTTGCGGTATATCAGATTTTTTTTTTTTTTTTTTTTTTTTTCCGTCTCTGTGATGGCACGCTATCTTTTTCAGGATCAGAGAAAAATTAGAAGAAATATGCGATTTTTTAAAACGATTTAACTTCTTTAAAACTAATTTGAATATTATGCAGCATCGGTGTTGCAGCATTCAGATTTGTTTTGCGGTATCTGATTTTTTTTTTTTTTTCATTTCTGTGATGGCACGCTATCTTTTCAGGATCAGAAAAATTAGAAAAAATATGGGGCATTTTTAAAGCCATTAACTTTTTTAATTAAAATGAATTTTATGCATTAATATATGTTCAGCGAAATTAATGTTAATTAATTTTTTTCAAAAAGCTCTTTATGAGATTATTGTTGTTGTTCTAATGTAGCTGGCAATACAGAGACAGTTAATCTTTATGTCATAAGCAAGGGCTGCACCGCTGTTATTCATTTGGCACTATCCAGAGGACATGTGTAGCTTGAAGATACGCTACGGACGCGAGCAACACAGCCCCACACAAAGATCTACGATCCTATTAGACCGGGATCTTTGGTTTAAAATGCATTCCGAACCACTACAAACATCCATGGCACCGACAGGACTCGAACTCGAAACCTGTGGCATCGAGCGCTAAAGCGGTAGCCAATCGGTCATCAGGACGCTCTTTTATGGGATTATTTTGAGAGTTATTATAGAAAATTGAAAGTAGCCATAGTTCTAAATTTCCACCTAGTAAATAAATTTATTGGTATATATATATTACTTATTGACCTTTTTTTTTTCTATTTGACATCCTCTGTTACATTTAAACCCCATAATAATGATTACGATTTCTTTATATTAGATTTAGATTTTTGAACACTTTTTTCCAACTTATCACTGAACAGTCATTGCAGTACTTCAATTAACTCTAAAAGTCATTTTTGGTTGTTATGCAATAAGTACTATGTTCCAATTGTAGATCAATGCTTAACCAGCAAGCCAATCCATCCAAATTCGATTCCTTCTATTGGGAGACATTGTAATAGTTGCTTTTAAAAGAGTTGATTATGTAGTGATTTTAACATTTGATGTCTGCAGCTTGCAAGCTTTTTCGAATTTTGCTCCCAAACAACACGGCGCCTAATGACCAATTTGTTAATGCTCTGATCTTTGGTACCACAGGCTTTAGGTTCGAATCCTGGTTGCGGCATGGATGTTTGGGAGTGGTTCGAAATCCCGTTAAACTGTAGATCTCGGTCTAATTAGCTTAAAATGTTCAAAAATGACCAGCAGAGTGACAAACCAAACAACACGCTTATAAATGGCGACCTATTAAGTCCCTGCTATCAGAAACTCAATAGTGATAATGACGTCGTATTCAATAGAAGGATTTTCGAGAGGTTTTCCCCCTCATATGGCACGGAAATGGGGAAATTATAAAGTCCTCCCCCAGAAAGCAACATCTATATCTACGAGGGTCTATTTAAAGTATATTATTTATAATTAATATGCTATGTAAAACACGAAGTCTCCGATGTAGCAAAAATAATGAATTTTATCATTTTGATTTCAGTATTATTAATTTATATTATTTAATTATTAAATGGAAAGGAACTAAGTTTATTTAAACATTTCTACCTAATATACACTAATTCCAACAAAACTGCTTAATATGTTTTTAAGTATATTGCAAAAATTTATAATGTAATTTTTTCATTAATTATTTTGATGTTTTACTGTTGCTAAATACTCAAATAAGCAATATATTATTTATTTTTATCAAATTTTTAAATCATAATTCCATAAATAAAAATCGAGTAAAACTGGATCAAATAAAATGTATTGAAAAAGAATAAGAGACAGTACTTACTAAATGATCCTTACAAACCGCTTGAAGGTTAGATCAATTGTTCTATTTTCGATACAATTTAATTGCATTTAATAATTGCGAAAAGTTTACATTAATAACTGCTAGTTCGATTAACAGTCATTGACACATTGTTTAACTCGAGTATTAATTGTTCAGAATCGTTGATATTTGCATACCAATTAATCGACTCATTGTTCGTATTATGTTGCAATACCTTTTAAATTGCGCAAAATATCTTGATCTGTAAATGTGACATTGGAGCCTAATTCAAAGGAAAAAATCCATTTTAGGAAATCAGAGCCGCTTAACTAGGTTATCGTTTACATAATAATTTATTTATTGTTGTAATTTTTGCCTTTGTTCAACAGTCATATATGAATTTTTTTTTCATACAATACAAATGTCTGTTTGTTTTTCTCAAGAGTCATTCAATAAAACTATTCCCTATTCTTACATTTAAACAAGTTAAAAAAGACTAACACCCTATAAATTGTTTTCAATCACGAATGGACACAGTTAAGTTTTTATAGATTAAAAAAAAAAATCACCATTTCAAAAGTTTTGTCGTGGCTATTTCGTTACTACATGTGGTTTAAAAGAAAACATAGTTTACAGATTGGTTTGGTTCGTCGCTCTACAGCCATCCTGTGCACACGAGGGCTAAACAAACCGGACCTACAGTTTAAAGTGGATTCCGAACCACTCACAAACATCCATGCCACAGCCAGGATTCGAAACTGAAGCCTGTGATATCAAAGGTCATCATTTGGCCTCCAGGCCGCACATAGCTTACAGAAATTAACCTTTAACATAAGGAAATTAATGCTTAATATGAATAAAATCAATTAATCTTTCATGAACATAATTTACTTACATGTTCTATAAGTAAAACTTACAATTATAAAACTTAAACATTAAAAATAAAAATAATAAAATACATTTTATTGAATATAGTATAAACATAGGCCTGATAGTCAGTGATGATATTATTGAAAAATCAATCCTATTGATAATTTCTACGAAGTTACAAAATATAGACAATATTTGATAAGTTTTTTTTTTAGAATTAGAGTCATCTATGTTCTCTATTTAAATATAATTAGGACGAGTGCATTTCATTCTTTTCTTTATTTTTAGTGTATTTCTTAAGTGAGAATCTTTTGAAGAATTGAAATTTATTTCATGTTTAATATATATAAGATGATTTAAATATATTTTTTTTTGAATTTAAGCAAATATTAAGCCCCATTTAAGCCCCATTTAGGAGCATGATGGCCGAGTGACTAACGCTCTGGCGTTCGGTGCCACAAGTTTCGGGTTAGAGTCCCGGTGGTTCCATGCATGTCTGTAGTGGTTAGAATCTACTGGCAGAGTCCAAAACAAGAGATATTGTTTTTCTTTTTACGCGTTAGGATTGTCAGCCCTACGCCCAATGCTCTACAGTCATATTAGACCAAGACCTACGGTTTAAAGGGGATTCCGAACCACTACAAATATCCATGGCACCGCCAGGACTCGAACTCGAAACCTGTTGCATCGACTGCTCACTCGGCCATCAGGTCCCATTAAATTATTTCAATCTCATAAAATTTATATTAAATAAAAATATAGAAAAATTATGCATACCAAATGATTCTTACATGATTATTTTTAATTTGTTATGATTATTTTTATTTGTTATATATGATTATTTTTAATTTGTTATACAGTAGATAACCAAAACATGGTGATCAGAGAAAAGTTTGCAGAATTCTAGAGTTGGATTAACTTATCCTTCAAATCAACTTACAAAAGAAACTAGATGAAGTCTTCACGATAATATATACATTAAAACTGACATGAAAAAAAAAAACAATTTTGCTGGGTAATAAATAATTTAAATATTTTTCAAAAAAGATTAAAATATGATTCAATACGCCAAAAAAAAAAAAAACTGTTTTTGAAAAGATATAAGGTCTTGAACTGACGAATTGTAAATTTTAAACAAACGAATTTTGTTTTTAGCATTATACCTCCGAAAAATAATTTAATCATGCATTATTTCGAAGTGGGAATGAGATTAATGATAGGATATGTCGTCGTAAGATGAAAATTAAGGGATGTAATAATATATAATAACATCCATTTCCTTATTATTTCCTTTCTTATACTGTTAGACCAATGTCTCAATTCAGGTATTTTTTCCTTTATTTTAGATTTTTTTTCATTTATTTAATGAGTTTCAGCTTTTATAAAGGTCATTATGAATTAATGCTCTTGTTCAAAATTGTTGGTATATAAACAAAAAAAGCAAACTCTTTGAAAAAAAGTGTTCTTTAAAATAATAATAGCTTTCGTATGTTGAAATATCTAATAATAGTCATTTGTTTATTGTTTTATACTTTTATATTTGAATTATTGTTAGATCGATGCCTTAATTCGAATAATAGTTTTTTACTTTTAAGTAAACAAATGTGGAACTTGTTTTTGTGAGACCAGTCCTCTCAAATTTATTTATCATTTAGTTTATGGATTTAAGGTGTTATTTAATACTTAAATGTTTGTTTACATTATATATTTTTCGTATTTCGGATGTAATGGCTTTTTACTTATTATTTTTTTTTTTCAAATGTTATTGCGTTTATAATTTTTGAATGGGCCTGAATGGCCGAGTGGCTAGCGCTCTGGCGCTGGGTACCACAGGTTTCGGGTTCGAGTCCCGACGGTGCGATGGATGTTGTAGTGGTTCGGAATCCACTTTAAACCGTAAGTCCCAGTCCTAATAGGATCGTAGAGCGTTGCGGGGGCATTGTTACTCCGCGTCCGTCGCTTATCTTCAAGTTACCGCCCCCTGGGTAATGCAAAGTGAGTAACGTCTGTGCAGCGCTTGCCTTAAGGCATCAAAGACAAGTGTCTAGTTGCCAGCTGTATTGGAAAAAAAAAATAATAATAATTTTTGAATTTCTCGAAATATTGTTTCCCTAATTGTATAAATGTAAGAAATGATCATAGTGGAATATTAAATTAAATTTTTCTATCGACTATGCTTTCGCAATCTTCGCGGTTATTTTCTATTTATTTATTAATTGTTATTATTATTGAATGAAATTTATCAATATGTGACCACAGTCGGACCATTATTGGTGAAATTTCTATAAATTAGAAAATATTAAAACAAAACTTCACAATCATAATTTTCATTTTTTTTATCGGAAAAGTTGTAGAATTACGTACTGTCTTTTATATCAAAGCTTTTCAAATACTATTGCTTTTATAATTTTTGAATTTCTTGAAACGTTATTGCCTAGTTGTATTAATTTAAGAATTATTAATTATTAATTGAATTGTTTTCTTTAAATTAGAAAATATTAACATAAAATCTTTATATTTTTTTTTTTTTTTTTTCAGAATTACGTACTGTCTTTACATCAAAACTTTTCAAATACTATTGCGCTTATATTTTTGAATTTCTTGCAACATTGTATTAATTTAAGAAATGATCATATGGAATATTACATTAAACTTTTTCTATCGACTCTCATTTTGCAATTTCGTCGCTATTTTCTATTAATTAATTAATATTGAATTAAATATGTCAATACTTGTGTGAAGTCAGACGACGTTGACTGATATCGGCGAAGTTTCTATAAGTTATTATTTTGTTAATATTGATTATTATTTAGTTAAATATTGACATAAAATTTTCTTTGTATTCAGTTTTTTCAATTTTTCTTTTGAAATAATTGTAGAATTACGTACTGTTTTTACATCAAAGCTTTTCAAATACTATTGCGTTTATAATGTTTGAATTTCTTGAAACAATTATTGCCTAGTTGTATTAATTTAAGAAATGATCATATGGAATATTATATTAAACTTTTCTATCGACTTTCATTTTGTATTCTTTGTCACTATTTTCTATTAATTAATTATTATTAAATAAAATTTATCAATACTTAAGTCAGACAGATATTCGCTAATTTTCTATAAATTGGAAAAATATTAAAATAAAATATTCTTTACAATATTTTTTTTTTTTTGAAAGTTTGTTCTTTATATACCCATACCTTCTATAAATTGCATCATTAATTAATAATCTAATTAAAAATTGTTAAAATGGAAACTGTACATTGTATACTGTACTACTAAATATTTTTATGTACAGTGGAAGTTATGAACAATAATAGTCTTTACTTTCTAAAAAAGTATTAATAGTAATAATCAATAAATAATCAAATAATCAATAATAATAATAAATTAATAATCTAATTAAAAATTGTTAAAATGAAACTGTATATTTTATACTGTATTACTATATATTTTTATGTACAGTGGAATTTATGAACAAAAATAGTCTTTACTTGCTGAAAAGTATCAATACTAATAGTCAATAATAAAATAATCAATAATAAAAATATCAATAATTATAATAATAAATAAATAACTAATTAAAAATTGTTAAAATGGAAACTGTACATTTTAATTTTGTATTATATATATTTTTATGTACAGTGGAAGTCATGAACAATAATAGTCTACTTGCTAAAAAGTATCAATAGTAATAATCAATAATAAAAGTATCAATAATAATAATAATAAATTAATAATCTAATTAAAAATTGTTAAAATGGAAACTGTACACTTTATACTGTACTACTATATATTTTTATGTACAGTGGAAGTCATGAACAATAATAGTCTACTTGCTAAAAAGTATCAACAGTAATAATCAGTAATAAAATAATCAATGAATAATCAAATAATCAATAATCAAAAATAATAATAAATTAATAATATAATTAAAATTGTTAAAATGGAAACTGTGCATTTTATGCTGCGCTACTATATATTTTTATTTGCATTGGAAGTCATGAACAACAATAATCTTTACTTGCTAAAAAGTATCAGTAGTAATAATCAATAAGTAATCAAATAATGAAAGTATCAATAATAATAATAAATTAATAATCTAATTAAAAATTGTTAAAATGGATGTACATTTTATATTATACTACTATATATTTTCATGTACAGTGGAAGCCATGAACAATAATAGTCTTTACTTGCTAAAAAGTATCAATAGTAATTAATGATAACTATTGATACTTTCATTCATCATAGACATGAAACAGTCTCGCTATCATTGAGTTCCAATCATCAATGACCCATTGTACTCCAACCTACACAAACTCTTTCTGCACTGAATAAATTGATGTGTAACCAGTAATTATCCCACACGCGAATGCTCTTTAAACAAGGCACTAAAGAATGGATGGAAAATTACCTCAGCGTGAATTTGTCATTTAGACAACGGAGGTTTTTACTGTGAACAGCTGTTGCTGTTTAAACCAGGGATGGCCAACCCAAATGATCCTGCAGACCACTTTGGAAATGTATCCTAACTCCGCGGTTCGCATATAAAATTATATATCCCCAAATTAGATTTAGACCCACTATAGACATTTTTTTGGAGCGAAAAATGGAAACATAGTGAGTTATTATTTTTGTGTTTACTATTATTCTTACATGTGAACACAGATAATATAATAAAAAGGATACTAAACGCACATTGTAAAGATATATGTAACACTTAAAATAAAATATAAAAAATATATAAATATAAACGAAATAAAAACTGCATCACAACTGTATCAATGACTGTATCTCATTTTACTAGCAAGAATTGAAATTTCTATTATTATATTCAAAATAGGTCATGAGTAAAGCAGTGTTGTAATTACTTTCGATGAACTATAGAACTTTTTTTTGTACTATATTTTGACTTAAAGATATAAACTGATCAAATGATTCATGATATAACATCTATGTTTTTTTTTGACATGATAACACTATTGTAATAGAACAGGGGTGGCCAACCCAAATGATCTTGCGGGCCACTTTGGAAATATATCATAACTCTGCGGGCCGCATATAAAATTAAATATCCCCACTTTAGATTTGGGCCCACTATAGACATTTATTTGAAGTAAAAAACTGAAACATAATGAGTATTATTATTATGTTCACTGTTAGTATTACGTGTAAACATAGATAATATAATAATGATGATATTAAACTCACATTGTAAAGAAATGTATAACACTAAAAATTGACAAATATAAATGAAATAGAAAAAAGGAAATCATTAAAAAATATTTATTTTACTAGTGCGATATGTGTTTTTTCACTCTTTCACTGAGCTTTTGCAATTCGATCTCCATTTGGGTATTTGCACATCGTAATTGGTGTTGAGTCCGTTATGTTTGAGCGTATTTAGTGTTTGGTCAATTTCATTTTTCGAAAAAAAAAAAAGGAAAACAATTCGCAGGTGTAAGTTGAATCAAAACGCAAACAACTTTTATGACATAAGTGTTATAATAATTTACTCTTGATTCTAATGTTTCAAAAATGTGTTTTAATTAAATTTTTTTATGACAAGTCAACCAATTCCATTTGGAGATATTTTGAGGCCGACTCGATTTCAACATGAAAAGGAAATGAATATGTTTCAAAAAAATTTTTTGTATTTGTCTAACTCAAAAATTAGACAACTAATTTCGGCAGTTGAGTTTTCAATATATGGATGTGCAAATAATGAATTTTTTTAATACATTGGTTTTCACTACTTTGGCCATTATCAAATAAATATATTTTTTTGTAAAAGTGGGATAAATCTCATGGGTGGGGAAAATGTTCAAGGCGGCCGCGGGTTGTCCCTGATTTAAACCTTTTGATTTTTTTTTGCAATAGATACAGTAATCAGAAGCCCAATTAATATTAGATTTATGTTAAAATGATTTTTTGAATATTTGCAGTTGGACTGTGATTACATCTATTTTTATTTTATCTGTAAAATACATACGAAATATCAAACTTAAATAATATTAAAAATAGTGATTTTTATCCTTTTCTGAAATCCTTTCTGCAAATATGAATCACTTCAATCACAGCTGTGTTTTCATATTGTGATTAGTTATATTAATTTTCTATCACAATCTCTCTAGTCAATACAATACAAAAACTATATGACATGCCCGTTCTACTTGTTACAAATCTTCTTATATAAAAATTCACAAACTATTTGAGACTATCATGAAATTATAGTTGAATTTATGTCTCAATCTTTTCACCATAAAATATTTCGCCTATATGCTCCAGTCTTACAGCTGCCTTCTATCAATTCCTGATCTTATTAATATAAGAACCAAACATTTTCATATATATTTGCTAATAATAATTAATGATGGTTTTTCAAGGTCAAGGACAAAAAGATACTGCATTTTTTTTTACCTCTTATCATGACTCGTCGTTTTAAGACACGGTTTCATGGACTTGGTCTAGATGTTGCTGTCGCCCAAAGGGATAAGAAACAACAATGATAGTCTTTAGCAACCTTTCAGTCATTAGATATATAATACAACCATTCATTCTTATTACCATTAAGTCGAAATCACCAACCCCTCTAATGTACTTCATCCTACACACGCTAGTTATCTACCGAAACATGCCACGTAACAAGTTCTTGTCTCACACACCCATGATTCTTAACAAACCATCAAATCTTTGGTGAGTAGTTTTTTTGCGCATGTGGTGACTTTCGTGATTTTCATCCACTGTCCACTTGATTATTGTTGGATTTTATCGCAACTTTGATATTTTTCTTCATTAAAGTATCAAAATGCTCCAACATTACAATTGGTAGCCATTTATTTGTATTGTAATAAATAATGGAAATAAAAATATATTTCCATTTGTTCTTGGTATTGCCTCTTCTATCTTGCCATCAGATTTATCTGGCCATCATCCTTGCCCATCAGAACAGTAATATGATAGAAACTTTTAATTCATTAAATATATGAAGCACTCTCACTATTATTGAACATAGTACCTTACAATCTACGCACAATTGCTAATACGCATTTTTTCAATGATGACAAATCTTTTTCCTACATATTAATAATTTTGAACAAGTTATCAATACTTGTGCAGAAAAAACTATGCGCCATTACAAATGGCACATTTTCTTGCCAATATATTAATGCTTCAATTCAGATATCCTTCGTTGCCGATGCATCATATCAAATTTCTTAGCAATAAATTTGGTATGATTTGGTTTAAATGATTTTGAGTTAACCAATGATGATTTGGTTTAATTGATCATGAGTTAACTAATGATGATTTAGTTAACTATGATTTGGTTTAACCAATCATTAGCATATATGAAATTTATAGTTGACATCATAGAATGAATGTTCTTGTGAATATATAAATTAAAATTAATCTCCGTGTATCCTGAGAAAATTGCTCATTGGGATATTAATAACTTTCTTTTTAATCATTGTCTTTTTCATTCATCAGATGCATGCTTTTTCCCTACTAACATTAATTCCAAATCACCAATGACCCTTCCTACTGTTATCCTCCCATACCATGCAATGTAATAAGTTCCTCGTCTCATACACCCATGATGATCCCTAACAAAGTACCAAACCATCTTGTGCAGAAGGAAAAAAAAAGAAAAGAAAGAAAAGTACACACCAAAGACAATTGTGACTTTCATTCAACTCACCAGCGGTAAATATAGCACCGGCAGGAAACGACTGCCGCTCTGCTTTAACCCTTTCCGTCCGAGAATGGAAACATGTTTCGAGTAGCTTCTTTCTACTATCGCACTGCTGCGATGGCGGGCGATAAAAAGAATCAACATACACATGTCTCATCTTCGACCACAAAGCACTCCTTTCATTCGAGATGGAACAGCGTCGGTGTCGGAAAGAGAAAAAAAAAAAGAAAGAAAAGAAAGCATGTTTATTTTACGCGGTTTGTTTGTTTTTGGTTCGCATTCTTTTCCCAACTGGATCGTTATCTCTGGGTGTCAGAAGATTTCGTCATCAGACAATTCTATTGAAATGTGATTGAGTGGATTAAAGTGGGACAGAGTCATAATTTTATTTAGAGAGCATCCCTGTGAATGATTGGTGCTAAGTTGGGAGGATTTGAAACATATATGCAAATTTCGCTTCCAGTATGGAGTTTCTTCATCATAAACCTTAGAAATAAATCGAAACAGTGCATTATTTAATGTTTATTACGTGCAACAATGTTTATTTAATGCATTATTTAATTTAATGATTTGATTTACTTCTAATCTTGCTGTGCACTGCCATGTGATCGGTCTAGATGTTACTGTCTACGAAATGATAAGAAACAAGAAAGATTTACTTTTTAACTCCCATAGTAATAATTTTGATTAAGAATATTAATTCATAAAAAAGTTAACCATAATTATCAGTTTGATAATCCATTTTTGCAAATAATGGGAAATTTAAATAAATTATCCATTCTTTTAGGGTCAACTTTTTTATGAATTAATATTCTTATTCAAAATTATTACTATGGAAGGGCTGGAAATTATTATGATCTCATGGAAGGGCGGAAAGGGGATGCAGCGTCCGTTGTAATTGAGCACCTATAGTTGGAAGTCTGAATTAGCTGAATTTTACGGCGTAGGGTTGTTAGCCATACGTCCAACAGCCATATTAGACCGGGACCTACGGTTTAAAATGGTAAATGTAGTTAAGTAAAAGTAAAAAAGAAGACATGTTTATTTTACGCGGTTTGTTTGTTTTTTGGTTCGCATTCTTTTCCCAACTGGATCGTTATCTGGGTGTCAGGAGATTTCGTCATCAGATAAATCTATTGAAATGTGATTGAGTGGATGAAAGTGGGACATAGTCGTAATTTTATTTAAAGAGCTGCCCGTGAATGATTGTTGCTATGTTGGAAGGATTGAAACAGATACTACTGTGTCCAAAAAGTAAAACTAATTTTCAATTTAAAATTCCCAGATCTTATGGGATTTCCTTTTTTTTTTTTTTTTTTTTTTCATTTTTAGGTTGATGTCACTGTCCTTGACATCGTGAAATTTGACCGAAATATTCATTAGTGTTTGAGTTACGCTTGGCTTTGTGAGACGCTAAAACTGATTCCATCAATTTTTGAAATGCCTGAATTAATTGAACAGAGAACTTGCATTGAATTTTGTTTGCGGAAACGTATAGAATGTCGCAGGAGGAATTTGGTGAGCATTCCTATATCGGAAAGAAATGTTTAGAAGAGGCATGAGGGCATTGTGTCCGGAGGGGATTGCTTTGAAGGCGGTGAAATAAATTTGGAAGAATAAATAAAGAGTTTTTGAAAAAAAAAAAAAATAATAATTGGTCTTACTGTTTGGACTCAGTACTATACAAATTTTCTTTCAGTATGGAATTCCTCCATACAAAAAGATATTAGAAATAAATCGAAACATTGCATTAAATAAATTACCCACCATTTACAAAATGGACAATTATGATCAATCAAACTGGTCAATTTTTTTCAATTTTTCTTATGAATTAATGTTCTTATTCAGAATTATTAATATAAGAGCTAAAAAGCAAATGTTTGTTGTTTTTATCCCACTTGGTCGACATCAACATCTAGACCAAGTACAAGAACCCATGTGGTCTCATGGAAGGAGGGAAATGGAGTCATAATTTTATTTAAAGAGCTGCCCGTGAATGATTGTTGCTAAATTGGGAGGGTTGAAACAGATATACAATTTTCGCTTCCAGTATGGAATTTCGTCATCCCAAAGATATTAGGAATAAATTGAAACAGTGCATTGAATAAATTACCCACCATTTACAAAATGGACAATTATGATCAATCAAACTGGTCAATTTTTTTCAATTTTTCTTACGAATTAATGTTCTTATTCAAAATTATTAATATAAGAGCTAAAAAGCAAATATTTGTTGTTTCTTATCCCACTTGTTCGACATCCACATCTAGACCAAGTACAAGAACCCATGTGGTCTCATGGAAGGAGGGAAATGGAGTCATAATTTATTTAAAGAGCTGCCCGTGAATGATTGTTGCTAAATTGGGAGGGTTGAAACAGATATACAATTTTCGCTTCCAGTATGGAATTTCGTCATCCCAAAGATATTAGAATAAATCGAAACAGTGCATTAAATAAATTACTCATCATTTGCAAAATGGATTACCAAACTGATAATTATAGATAAACTGAATATAATGTTCAAACTGATAATAATATTCTTACGAATTAATGTTCTTATTCCAAATTATTAGTATGGGGAAAAAGTATAAAAAACCAATGTTTATTGTTTCTTATCCTACTTGGTAAACCAGCTAGACCAAGTTCAAGAACCCGTGTGGTCTAATGGAAGGAGACAAAGAGGGGGCAGCTTCTGTTGAGATGGAGCGCCGGTAGGTAGAAGTCTCAATTGGCTCCTAGACGTTGACTTTTACGGTAGGGTTGTCAACTCTACGCCTAACGCCCGACAGTCATATTACACCGGGACCTATTGTTAAACTGGATTCCAAACCGTTAGTTCGAACCCGAAACCTGTAGCATCGAGCGCTAGAGAGCTAGTCATTCGGACATCAGTCACCCAAAATTAAAATTACCTCATTTAAATTATAATAAAAAAAATATTAAACAACATAAAATATTAAACAATTAAATAACAGCAAAATATTAATTAATAAATAATTAAAAATATTTTTTATTAAACTGTGAAAACATCTAATGTATAATATGTTTGATAAAAAAATCACAAATTTTTTAAAAACATTTTATTGCTTAAAACCACACATCTAGATTGAAATCAGTTTAGAGCTTGTCTGTTTATAATGATAACATTATCAATCGTATATCTCACGAAATTATATGACATAAAAGTGACTTTAAATAATGGCATCATCTAAATATTTTTACTACGTTGCCCTTAATTAATCAATTAATAACAGTCTATATATAAATGATAACAACTAACGCCCCTCTGTCCTCTCTGAACACATACTAAATTGTATATTTTGTAAACATTCGAATTTTTGAGAACTTTTATCAAATTCTAAACATGCTTATCGAACTACTATTCCGTTAATAATAATACACTAGACATTTATGATAGACAATCTTGACACAAGAGATGAAAGCTTTGGGAAGCTAAGAATGAAAAAAGGTCCTTAAATGACTGTAATAAACTTTAAGTTTACTCCAAAAGTCAGTCGGGATTTCCTTTAAGAAGTAATTATTAGATAATTGAGAGACAACTATTTGGTAAATACCTCTAAATACGTATCTTAATTATTAGATAATTTTAATATCATGAAATCTTTATCTTTTGTAATATAAAATAGATAATATAATTTTTATTTATAATTATTAAATAATTTTATAAGGTAACTTGATATCACTATAAATTTGTATTTACTTTATTCAAGATTCAAAGCATTATACAAATATGTTGTTTAATTATTCTTGTTTTTTTTTTTTAATTATTTTTAGGATGTTTTCAAATTGATAAACTTTTTTTAAACCAAATTTTCAATTAAAAATTTTGAAATTAATTTTACCACACCACAATTTATAAAAGATTAAATTAAATCTGAAAAAAAGTCTTATCAATAATCGATAGTCGTGTTAATTTTTTTATTTATTAACACATTTTAAATAAGATAATTACAAGAAATCCTTCTTCAAATTTCAGAAGTAATCGTTCCTTTCGATATATGTTGTTGTACTAATGCAGCTGGCAATATAGAGACAGTTAATCTTTATGCAATAAACAAGGATTGCTACTCGTTTAGCACTATCCAGAGTGCACGTGTACCTTGAAGATATGATACCGACGCGAGTAACACTACACTCGCAATACTCTACGAACGTATTAGACCAGGACTTACGGTTTAAAGTGGATTCCGAACCACTACAAAGAACTATGGCATTCGAACTGGAAACCTGTGATACCGAGCACCAGAGCGTTAGCTATTCAGCCATCAGACCCTATAATATATTTCAAATATTGCACATCAAATATTTTGTAAAACAAATAAAAAAAAAAACTAATTTCTTATATTAAAAAACTTCAAAATTGCAATTTAGCTCATTTGTCTACTTTAATGTGTATTACTAATAATTATCAAACTGGGAGCTAATTAAGATATTGGTTAAGCTGAAACTGTATGGAAGGTTTTTCAGCACCAGTAGAATACAATAGCTAATTATACAAATTCCTAAATGAAATTATATCTTTACAGAATTCAAAATAGGTAAATGTGATTTACAAAATTGCTATAAGCTGTTAAGATTTATTTGGCTATACGCCAAGATGTCACTTTTAATATTAATTTTCATAATAATTATTACTTAAAGGAAGAATTGTTTAATTCTTAATGAAAGTCACGAACAAGAAAAAAAGACGCCAATTTCTCCCAAAATCTTCATCAACACATGTCTCCACCGACAAAATTTGGTTGTTAAAAAAAATAAAGACGAAATAATAATTCTGATTCTGTATACTGAATACAATATCATTTCAATGAAGCCACGCCCCACGCTGTGCGCCAACCGGGCACAGGTTAGACATGTTATTAATGTCAGTTGGCTGAAATTAATGGCCGAATCGGATATTGAGTATCGTCAAAAAAACAATGAGACCCTATTCTGTCTGGCCTGGAGAATTAGCAACAATAAAAAGAATGAGTGATATTCCCAAATTAATCGTAATCGGCCTCCGCAGATTGGGAAAATTGGGCCCGAAAGCCTCATTAAAAAGGCTTTCGTTTAGAAGGGGTCCCACCTTGAAGAAAGGCACGTTCTGTCTTTGATGCCGAACTGCACTATTAATATGGATACTATTGATGTACGTGGTCAAGTTGGAGTTTTGAATTGATGGTGCATGTATTAGATGCATTATTACTTATAAAGAAAATTGTTCCTGGTTCCGACTGTACGTGTGTAGAACTGGATAAATAATATATATATATATAAACAATGGCCTTGCACCATGAAAATCTTGTGGGAAACAAAATCCATTTTTCATCGTTTACATTTTTCTAATTTCTACCGTTATCTATTCTAGTTATTTTACTAATTAATTTCTTATTATGTTTGTTAAATAATCAATTCGTTCTGATTCCTTAAATTATCACGTTAAAAGAAATATATAATCATTTGTATAATATACACTCCCTATTTTAAGAAATTAGCTAAATTTACATTTCCTCTTCTTTTATTGATTGAGGTCCGATAGCCAACCGGCTAGCGCTCTGGCCTTTGGTACCTCAGGTTTCAGACTCGAATCCTGGCGGTGGCAGGGATGTTTGTGGAGTGGTTCGGAATCCACTTTAAAATGTAGGTCCCGGTCTGTTTAGCATAAAGTGTGCACAAGATGACCGTAGAACGACAAACCAAACCAAATCTTTTATTGATTAAATGAAGTTGCATCCATTTAAAAAAATCAGATCCGGTGCCATAGGCTTAAAACTCGAGTTCCGGTGATGCCAGGAATGTTTGTAGTGGTTTGGAATCCCCTTTAAACAGTAGGTCCCAGTTTAATATGGCTGCAGAGTGTTGGATGTAGGGCTGACAACCCTATCCCTTAAAAAACAAAACATCTCCTGTCTCGAAATCTACCATTAGAAGCAGCCTTGGCCCATCATGGGGGTGTCGCGCCACTGATGATGATGATGATTAAAAAAGTATGGAAACATATTTAGACTAACTTTATTAGTTATAGGACACATAAATTTAGTGAAAAATATTGATATTAATTATTGAAAAATGTTATGATACTTGAATTGCATGCTTTTTATAGAATGACCCATAGATGACATGCAGAAAGATGAATAAATAATAATATTCTGCAATCTAAAAAAAAAAAAAAAAATTCAACACTGTTTTTAAAAGTTGAAGAAAAATTGTTATTTAGCGTACGTGCTGATATGACTTTTTCTTGACCTTGATTACTGAATTATATAAACAAAGATAACATTTATCTTCTTCGAAATTAAAAGCGTTTTATTTTTAACTCGATAAGTTAAAACATTTATTTTTAGAGATAGCAAAATTTTTGTAATGACTAGATAAAATTTGATTTAACTTGCACAATATATTAAGTTCTGTAACAATCTTTCATTGGGTTTTTGAATTTTTTTTCAATTTTGTTCCACTTTCATTGTTGATATGTAATTAAAGAAATAAATTTAAGAGAAACAACAATTAAGAAAAACAATTTAATAATGAGAGAGAGATTTTATTTTAAAAATAAAATAAAAATTTCATATATAATTTAATAATTTCCATTTAATCAGAGCACTCTTCTTTAAATCATTGTTAGAACATTTATAGTTTCAATGTTTTAAATAATTTATTATCTGGATGTAATTAAACTTGAGGATTTATAAATATTTGTAATTATTAAAATATTAAATAATCAAACAATTTTTAATATTAAATAACTTAAATTTATAATTGCATTTAATTTATAAATATTTAATTAAAATTGAATATAATTTAATTATATAACTTGTAAGTAATTTCTAAATATTATTTTTAAAATAATTTGAATTTTTTTAAAAATAATATTTATAAATTATTAAAATTATTTGAAATATTTTTTTAATAATATTTATAAATTATTAATATTGAATTAATTTATAAATATTGTAATTATAAATATTAAATTAACAAAAAGAATTCAATAATTGTCAAAAGTTGAATACATTTGACTTAAAGTTAAAGTTGCTGACTAATTTGGAATATATTGAATTTTAATACATAAATATTGTGAATAATTTCAATATTTCCGAATTGCACTAAAATTGATGAGTAAAAAGAATATTTAGAAATTGGGATATACAATATTTTTATAATATTTTAAACTTTAAAATTTGTAAATACTGAATGCCGAAAAAGAAAACGCAGAAGTTATGGGCATAATTTATGTAATGAAGAATTTTGTATGGCAAATTTTATTTTGAAAATTATTGAAATGTAAAATGCCACTGCATACTGAATAATAATAGTAAAAACAGATAGGAATTGCATATAAACTAATGAGGAAGATATTTTTATTTTAAATCATTTTCATTATAAATCATCAATCATTCTAATCTCAATATAATTAAAATGCTTAGTTCAAATTCATTAACAATAACAGAATCGATTTTTTTTTATTTTATAAATGCTATAAATTTTTTAATTTCAATGTATTAATGTACATGTACTTCAGTGTAATGTAAACAAAACTAATATAACGAAAAAAAAATTTAATTAAAATTAAATTTCCGTATTTATTACCAGCTATTCTTTTTTCAAAGATAAGTTTAATATTCCTTTTGTTACACATCATTAACTTTTTACATTATCAATTCAGAAACTTAAGTAATTTTCTTACTAAATAAAATTTCTTCAGAGTCAGACATTTTGAACATTCGTCTGCTAAGTCATTCGTTACCAAAATGATAGATGCGTAGGAGGTTCAGTTAACCTAGAGCCCCGCTAATCTATGCATTTTACCATCATAACCTGAAAGATATATTACCAGGAGTATATCTGAAGAATTAGTACTCTTCTTCCTTTTACCTGGGTGGCCTGATGCCCAATTGCTAGCGCTCTGTCTTTGGTACCACAGGTTCATTTTCGAATCTTGTAGATGGCATGAATGATGTTTATTAGTGGTTCGGAATCCACGTTAAACTATACGTCCTAGTCTTTGGTACCACAGGCTTCAGATTCGAATCGTGTCAATGGCATGGTTCATAATCCACGTTAAACTGTACGTCCTGGTCTTTGGTACCACAAGCTTCAGTTTCGAATCATGGTGATGGAATGGATGAAGTTTGTTAGTGGTTCATAATCCACGTTAAACTATAGGTCTCGGTCTAATTAGTCTAAAGTGTGCACAAACTGACCATAGAACGACAAACCAAACCTCCCTTTTACCTGAGGTCGAACTGAAGATTTTCCAGTTTCCTTCTTCTCCGTGGCAGACATTGGATATTTCCGTTTGGAGTGTCATGTAATTTTCAGTTGAGAATTCCAACACACTATCCACCAGACCACTGCAAATCTCTGAAAAAGAAATATATCTTATATTATTTAATAAGAAATAAATATTATCTTATTACAAAGTAACACAGCTTCAAAGGAAACAATTCATGGGCAATTACCACAATGAAAAGGTCAAAGAACACCAAGCAATTTTAACACGCGATACCTAACACCAGTCCAGCAGCTTGTTGCAAGTGCTGCCAAATTCCTACAGAGGGAAAACGCATGGTAATGGCCTAAATGATTATTGTTGTAGAACGGTTTAACAATGATCTCAGTTTCACAAAAAGGGGATCTCACACATAACGCAGGAGGGAAAACATTACTTGATAACACAAAGAGCAATTACCAGCCTGCGTTTGCAGACAAAAGGCCATCCCGAGAACTCTAAACCACCCCACCAAAAACAATTCGAACGACGTCGAAGAGGCAATTGTTGCCCCCTGGCGCACGGTAATGACCTGGCTGGGGAAAACTAGAAGCCTAGAAGAACACCGATGCTTGAAAAAAAAAAAAAGAAAAGAAAAAATTGCAGAAGAAAAAAAAAAAAAAAGTGTTATTAATAAAACAAAAAGGCCGAATCCCAAAGTATCCTATCCATTACATTGCAGAATGTGAACAAGGGGGAAAGACTTGTCTTCCTGAAATGCGCTCGAGGACCCTACGGGGTCGCCGGGGGTTGTGCAGACGAAATTATTAATGACCTTATCATTGGTCAAAAATGCCCAGGTCGATAATAATAGCTCGGGTGCTAAAAGAAGCGGGCAAAAAACAAACAAAAGGCATAGCCGATCGTATATTTTATGCAAGTCCAGCTCGCCTGATTGATAGAGATAAGACAGCAAATTTAATTTGGTGTAGATAAAAGGTGAGAAATCGACATCTTCTTAGAATGGACTGATATTTTGCAACAAAAAATTGAGAGGGTTTTTAGCATCTAGATGTTCCGATGCATATCTCGATGAGTTTTTGTTTCTCTGCCACCATCTGCCAGCTTGCTATTTGGTTAATTTTTAATTGAACGAATTTGAAGGAGGGTATAAGGTTAACTTTTATCGAAAGATCGCCATAATCATATTAGGCAATAATGAAAAACAACTTGGTTTTGCAGAAGAATCTCAATGCAGTGCTGTTTGATTAAAAATTAGATGGCATGATTTAGAAAATTTGTTTTAATAATGATGTAGTAGGGAAAGTGATCGATTACAAATCAGATGTTGATCAAGGTTTTGGACACGTGCCTTTTAAGTTGATTTATAAATATTAATAAGATGCTCTAATATATATGAAGTCGAGGGTTTGTCTGTACTAATGGTTTGTACTAATAGTTGTAATCAATAATTCTCTAATTTAATAACTGTAACCATAATTGAATTTTTTTTTCTCTAAATCCGTTATATTTTTACTTAGTACACCTAAAAATTGCAACAACAAAAAATAATAAATAAGTAATTTCTTTTGTTTAACTAAACAATAACTCCGCAATTTTTCCAGTAAAATTAAATCTTTAGGACAATATCAATATTTCATAACAATGACAAAGTTTGATTAGATATATGATCGCAGAAGTTAAATAATAGCCCTATTTTTGTATCTACAATTATAGTTTTTCTTTAAGAAAACCTACGAAATAAAATATGTAATTAAAAAATTTACTACTAAACCGAGCAATACCGGATTATATCCTTTAGTTATTACTAAAAATAAATGTTTTGGTAATAATAGTAAAAATATTTACTGATAATATTCAACAGATAATTGTAGTATATATTGTAATTTAAGTACTACAGGTTCAAATCGTGGCGGTAGCATGGATGTTTGTGAGTGGTTTGGAATCCACGTTAAACTGTATGTCCCTGTCTAATTAGCCCAAAGTGTGAATAAAATGACAGTAGAGTGACAATCAATTCTCAAACCTATGAATAACTGATACCTAACTGATATCCATATTATTAGAAATGCATTTCTGATAGATCAGAGATAAAAGCCTTAGACATTTTACACTGCAAACAAAGGGGTTGCATGATAATGAATACACTTTAACGAATGATAATCGTATTCGACAGTTGGATACCTTTCATAACTACGGAAGAATCATACAAATGATTTGGCGAGCATCCTCTCAGGACATGAACCCAATAAGAACTTTTGGGGCAGCCTAAGCAGACGAATTGTTGGTCCCCTATCATGAGCTGGAAAGGTCCAAGAGTTGAAAAGAGCCTATCTAACAAAAGGGCATGGGAAGAAAACGAAAAATACAAGCATGTATACAAGAAAATGTTAGGTTTGGAGCAGGTATGATGTTAATTTAGATCGGCATGTCCATCAATAGAAAAACTGATCTCCATATTATTAGAAAATGTATTTCTGATGGCTCAAAGATAAGAGCTTATACATTTTACGCTGCAAATAAAAGGAATACATGAGAATGAACATCTTTTACTGAACGTTAATAATGTACGACTGTTGGATATCTTCCATAACGATAGAGGAATCATACAACTGATCAACAACTTGGCAAGCATGCTCTCAATAAATGAACCCAATGGAACTTGTTTGGAACAATTTAAGCAAATGAATTGGTGGCTACCTATCATACACACAATCGGTGCATGAACTGGAGCTGGAAAAGCTCTCCTACAGAAAAGCATGGGAAGACAAATGGTTAATGGAGAATAGAGAAAATCATAGTTCCCTATTGAAAGTGATTTTCTTATTACATTTCAGATTTTGCTGAAATACACAAAGTTGTATATTTCTCATTTCCTTTCAAGTTGCTTGATGGCCAATTGGCTAACACTCTGGCCTTCTGACCACAGGCTTCAGGTAGGTTCAAATCCTGGCACTGGCGTGGATGTTTGTGAGTGGTTCGAAATCCACGTTAAATGGTAGGTCCCGGTCTAATTAGCCCCAAAGTGTGCACAGAATGACCGCAGAGAGACAAACCAAACAAAAAGCCTTTCCTTCCAAAAATTAATAAAAGGGTTATTTTCTCTTTCGTCCATGTGTGGATAAAGTATCAGCAATAAGAACCATTATCAATCCCAAACAGCAATATCTATAAACTGTTTTGTATATTTTAAACCCGCATACTTCTTTGATTAATAAATATTGCAAATCGAATTTTCAATTAAAATCTTAATTCCATCTCACCATCTGCCGGAACTTTCAGGAAGACAAGATGGCTAATTTAAAACAGCTGATAATTAAAGACTGACTCTATGCAATCGCTTCCCTGCTACCTCAAATTAGTTTTTATTTGGCCATGATTTATTCATAGCCGTGTAATGCAGGACCCAGCCTTGTTGCGATCAAACAAACTGATCGCTTATTGAATACTAATAAACTCTTCTTCTAAGGGCTTTTGCTTCCACCCAACGTATGTTGGTTATCTGTGATTCGAAGCATAAAGAGATTTGCTTTTAAAATTCCCAGAACTCTGCGCTGATTAGGTCCGACGCCAGGAAGTTTGATGGATCTTTGTTATTAGGATTGGAATTGCTATATTATTGTCTCCAAGTGTTTGGGTTAATGTGAAGTGAATATTCCAATAGGAAATGAAGTTATTGTGGTAAGGAAGTGATACATTTGCACACGTAGATCGGTAATAATGAGCTTTGAATAAAACTTTCACATTTTTGGTGCTTATAGAATTGTATTTTGAGAAATAGAAGTATTTTTTTAATGTATAAAATAAGTACAGGATCTATTTAATACATTAATGAAAAGTACAAATGCAAAACAAGCACAGGATTTATTTTATATATTAAAGAAAAGTACAAATGCAAAACAAGTACAGGATTTATTTATTAAAAAAAAAGTACAAATGCAAAACAAATGATCCATTTGCATAGATCGATAATAATGAGCTTTAAATATAAAAAAGTATATGCTTGGTGGTTATAGATTTGTGTTTTGAGAAATCGAAATACAGTAGGACAGTACAGGATTTATTTATGTATTAAAAAGTACAAATGTAAAACATGAACAGGATGCGGCCTGATGGCCGAGTGGCTAACGCTCTGTCGCGTGGTGCCATAGATTTCAGGTTCGAGTCCCGGCTGTGCCATGGATGTTTGTAGTGGTTCAGAATCCACTTTAAACTGTAGGTCCCTGTCTAACATGATTGTTGGGCGTGGGGCTGACAACCCTACCTCATAAAAAGAAGACATCTCATGTTTCGAAATTTACCATGGGGCTGTTGCGCCAATGATGATGTTTACAAGATTTATTTTATATATTAAAAAAAAAAGTACAAATGTAAAACAAGTACAGGATGGCAGAATGACTAACGCTCTGGCGGCCGGTACCACAGGTTTCCGGTTCAAATCTCTGCCGTGCCACGTATGTTTGTAGTGGTTCGAAATCCACTTTAAATGTAGGTCCCATCTAATAGGATCTTAGAGCGTTGTGGGGGTAGTGTTACTCGCATCCGTAGCATATTTTCAGTTACACGCGCCCCCAGGGTAGTGCTAAAATGAGTAAGGCGGTGCAGCCCTTGCTTATGGCATAAAGATTAACTGTCTCTGTATTGCCATATTGTATTTGCAGTAGAACAACAACAAGTACAGGATCGTTGAGTAGTTTTCATCTATTTTGAAGTACAAACGATAGACACATATATTTTGTTATATAATTGTCTGTTTTTAAATGAATGGCGATTTTATTAGATTTCGTTGATCACTAAATAATAAAATGTGTGGTAAAATTAGCGTTACCCAGGATGTATTACTAAATCAGTGTTATACTGCATTCACGCCATAACATTGCAATTTGGAACTTATTCCCCCAATGATGGATGGGGGGGACACGCCCACTGCTCTTCAAATTTGATCCTAATTGTGATTCCACTCTCCTAGTTGTGAAATACATGCTATGATACAAAAATTTCCAACTGCATAAACTCTAATACAACTTATCAAATTGTTTTTTTTGTGACAAAAATTGAATATTAAAAAACAAAATTAATTACTGTAAAGAATATTTTGCATTCTAGAATTTGATATTAAGTTAATTATGTGTTTATATACATGTATAATTCCTATATATTTTTTTAAATTTCTCTGAAGTTCAGTACACCAATTCTAAACATGTATTGGACACAAATTGGCCATTCCTTATTTAAGAGATGGGCAACCTGCCCTATGTTTGTTAGTCAAATTGAAGAGAACC